>VFSX01000168.1:327500-335000 GCA_016618255.1 Chlamydomonas sp. UWO 241 | reverse complement strand
GTGCACGCGCGGCTGCGTTCTGCACATCTGCCACCGCTTTGCACCAAATGAGTTTGAGCTGCGGAGGCTGGTGCATGCCTTCAGGGGGCCAGGCTGATGACCGCAGTGGTGCGAGCCACCCACAACTCTTCCGGCATCTGCCGTAGTACCGCTTTGCGTTGCCGCCACCTTTATGAAGGGGTTGGTTGTTTTGAGTTCGGGTGCCTTGCCACGGGTTCGTTTTTCGTTCTTATGTCACTTTCAGCGTTTTGTATTTCTTTTTCGGCAATGTTCATTAGAAATCGACCTTGCCGGTACTACCTCGGAATTATTTAATCGGCAAGGCAAAGCGGTAGATACTTCGGTAAGTGCACGACAACAGATCCGGCATGGACACACTGGAAATCCACAGGCACCTGAGCTGGCGCGCGCAGCCACAAACAAAGTTTGTGGAGTCCATGTAATATGGCCACAACCTGAGAGCGGAGGGTGGTTTTTGCACACGACGTTTTTCTCACTTCTCACTCAGTGACTGTGCAACGATCGTCAAAGCAGCAGGGACAGGCACGGGGGGAGCACAGTGATGTGGGCAGGGTACATGGTGCTTGTTGTGCAATTGCGTTCAGCGTGGGGCCCGCAAACTGTAACCCTCTGTTAAACTCCCGTAACCGTCGTCGCCGTCAAAAGCGTAACACAACGGAAGTGCCTAGACCCTGAGCAAAAATATAAGACCCGAAAAAACCAGTAGCCTGCAAGGCAAGGCCCGCAACCCTCGCCCCCGCGCCCAGTCAACGGTGTGGGGCGCACACTCACACATGTTTTCTGCTTCACACCTGCTTTTACCTTTTTCGAGTTACGAGGCACTTAACAGTGACGGGAGGTTACAGTTACGGGCCCCACGCTGCTTGCGTTTTTCGGCCTTGGGGTTTGGGGCGTTGGGGTGTGGGGCCTTGGGGTGTTGATAGACGCATGAAAAACGCCATAGACGATAGACGATCTCCAATTATTGACCATGGGCCTGCAGGTGCGCCACACAGCAGGAGGCTGAGAGCGAGCTACATGCACAGCCGTCCCCTTGAATGCCCCATCACATCCGCATGGCACGTCCGCCCTGCGTAGGCACACGTTTGCGTGCCCCGTCATTGCATTCCCCGTGGCATGCGCTTGATCCTGCCGCCTGCTTGCTGGCAAGGATCGATGGCATGCAAGCTGGTGCCGGGTGCTGCATACACCCATCATGCCCCGTCATGTCGTGGCATGCGCCTGATCCGCCTGCCTGTCTGCTGCCGCAGTAGCATGGCATGCAAGCTGCTTGCGCATGCAATGCGTGCCTGTGGCATGCATGCGCCTGATCCGCCTGCCTGCCTGCCTGCCTGCGCAGAGTCCATGGCATGCAAGCTGCATGCGCCGCATGCACCCTTTGCGTGTGCCAGCATGCCGTGACACGTCTGCCCCGATCCGCCTGCCTGCCTGTCCAGGAGGACTTCGACGCCGCTGCCGAGGCAGCTAAGGCACTTCCAGCGTCGATGGCGTCAGATGACAAGCTCCTCCTGTACGGCCTCTATAAGCAGGCCACTGTGGGGGATGTCAACATCGGTGGGTGCATGCATGGGGCGCTCGTCTGCACTGGTCATCTGAACAATCGTGCATGCCTGTGGCATGCAGCACGTGGGTGCCCAGTGCCAACTGGTGATCATGTGTGTACATGCATGGGCGTGTACATACATACATACATCTACGGGCATGGGCTGTGGGCATGACCACAACACATGCGTCGAGTGGCGGTGGTGCCGATGCTGCTGCGCCACGCCACGCATGCTACGCAACACCATGTATGTTTCACTACTGAGCAACCCATGTACCGTGGCCACGGCACGCTGTGCGGTCTTGGCTGTGGCCTGCCGTCCCACGTCCCCTGTGGCGGATCGAGATCCGGCAGACTCGCTCAAGCCACGGCAACTGCCCCCCTCGCCTCTGCACACGCCCCGCCGACCCGCCCGCCCACCGTGTGCTGCCTCCGCGCGTGTGCTTGTGCGTGTGCGTGCTGCCTCCGTGCGTGTGCGCAGGCCAGCCCAACATCTTCGACATCTCCGGCCGTGCCAAGTGGGGCGCGTGGGAAAAGAAGAAGGGCATGAGCCAGGACGACGCGAAGACCGCCTACATTGCGCTGGTGGCCGAGCTGCAGGCCAAGTACCCCTAGGACTTGAGTACTTTGACACGCATTTGCTGCTGCGCGGCGGTAGGGGACCTGGGGGTGCGCCCACGCGCTGCTCCTGTGGGTTAGCACAGTGCGCGAGCGCTGTGTGCCACGGCCACACAGAGCAGTGGAGTCCCCGATCATCACTCAGAAGCCAGCCAGTCCAGTTAGGTGCTCGGGCACCACGCGTCGAGCGCGCTTGTGTATGCCTGTAAGAGGTGCCCCTTACTGTAGCAAGGTTGTGTAGCCCTGTATGAGGTGCCCCTGACTCCTCATCGTCATGATCATCAATCAGTGTGCGGTCCACTGGCGGTCAGCGATGTACCCCGGGTATCCCAGGATGCTGGTGCAGTGCCAGAAGGCCCCTCGCATGAGATCACAGCTGCACACAGCCAGCTGCTTGTTGTGGTGCCGGTTTGGGCCTGAAGGCGTGCAAACGAGGGGAAGACGGCTGGGAGGGGAGAGGTCGGCGGACGGAAACGTGCGCGCGGAGGGCAAGACAGGCGGCGCAGCAGTCGCGTGTGGTGAATCCAGGCTGCACCAGGCTGTGCTCCATCTCATCAAAGCTCAAGGGAGAATGACCTCGCTGAGTTTACACAGGCGAGGCAGTCGTTTAAGTCCCCAAGTCGGAAGCCATCTGGCATGTGCATCCCTCCCGCCCCCGACCACTAGAAGTTCACACCCCCAGCCCCGTGGCCTCGCCAACTCCCCGCCGTCAACATTTCAACTTGGCAAAAAGCCATCGGTCATAAACCAGAAGCCATCAGAAGTCACCATCGCCACCCCGAGTCATCAAGCAACGGCCCCAATGCGTTGCCCCCGCCAACTTCCAACCATTTACAATACAGATTCACATTGCAAAACAGCTGTGGCCGTGATGTCTCCTCTCCAAGGTAGGAGTGACTTGTGCGATCGGTAGCACGGCAGGTGTCGGCAGGGCAGAGCGCCATGAGTGTGCCTGCGTGGTTGCCGGCATAAACAGAAATGCACCTCCCCTCAGGCGGGAGGCCACCGCCTTGGGCACTGGCAGCTGCTACTGCACCGGGAGCGGCGCCAGGGTGGCCGACGCCCACGGCCGTGCACCTGCACTCATGCGGAAGGCCTTCGCCTGGGGCACTGCTGCCGGCGCCCACGGGCGTGCGCCTGCACTCAGGTGGTGGGCCCCCGCCTGGGGCACTGGCGCTGCGGGCACGGCGCCGTAGCCAGTGGCAGTGGCAGCGGGGCCTGAGGCCTGGGGCGCGTGGATCGCCTCGAGGGCGGCAGCACACGCACGCGCGCGGTGCGGGTCGTCGACACCGCCCGAGTGCGAGCGCGCGAGCATGGTCATGGAGCGCAGCAGCGCGCGCAGTGGCGCGGCGTCGGCGTCTGCTGCTGATGGCAGGGTGGCGGGTGCCATGTTGGGGCCGACGAGGAGCGTGCAGCCCAGCGTGGCTGCCAGGCAGCCCTCGCCCCCGGCCACAGGGGTGCCGAGCGTGGGCGTGAGGGCGAGCGCATCGCACATGAGCGTGGCAAGCTGTGGGTAGAGCAGCCTGTCTGCGAGGAAGTTGACCGCACGTTGCCGGCGCCATGCTGGACCATGCTGTTGTAGCAGCGCGCCGTGAGGACCACCGCGTCGTGCCACGCTGCGCCGCGCTCAGTGGCAGGCAGGGCAGACAGGGCTGCGTTGGCCAGCGGAAGCGCCACAGCCGTTTTGATGGCGAAATCCGCGACATCAGACAGGCTGGAGTGGGCCTCGAGCCACGACGACAGGCCGCGCAGCTGCGACGACGCAGCCGTGCAGTCGAGCGGGCCTGCGGATGGGGGAGGAGCGATGATGCAACGTGTCAGCAACGTGGCCTGCTCGCAGAAACAGCACAGGCGTCACATGCATGCACGGGTGCAGGCATTGACCCGGTGGCAGCAGGCGGCATGGCAAGGCGAGGCTCACCGTCGCCGTTGAGCACCGCGATGAGCTCGTCGACGGACGCGGACAGGCTGGCGCCCTCAGGCTGCTCGAGCACAAACGGCTGCGCCGCGCGCTCTGATGGCGCGACGGGCGAGAAGCGAAGCGGGAGCAGGCGCTGCTGCACCACCGGCCGAATGAGCCGCCCGGTGGCGCCTCGCGCAGCGAGGGAGAGGAACGACTCCTCGGCGCGCGGCACCACTGTGTGAGGGCCGCGCGTCAGCATGCGCAGCACTGCCCTGCTGGCAGCGATGCACGCGCTGTCTGCGGCCACGGCAGCGGCGCTGCCCGGGAACGTGCTCCGCATCGACGCTGCGGCGGCGCTCGCCATCAGGAAGCGCTGCAGCTTGGCTGCAGCGCGGCCCATGCGCACCGCCTTGTCCACGGCGCCAGCAAGCGCCAACTCCTTGCGCAACATCGGGACGTCTGACGCCTGCCCCCACCGCACACAGCTTGATCCCTTCGCGAGACGTCTGACCACAGTGGCACCTGTGGCACGGCGATGCGGACAGCGCCGCGAGGCAGAGCCATCAGCAGCGCCTGCCGCTGCGCGCCCGCGCGCTTTGTCAGCGGCACCATCTGGCCGCTGATGCCGGGCGAGGCGGGCGCCTGCGCGGCGCGCTGCGGCTGTGCAGCGGCCATCACGGTGTCGGAGCACACCGACAGGCACGGGTCTGCCAGGAGCTCAGGCGGCGCCACCTCTGCCGTGAACGTCTCCATCGTCGGGTCGAAGGACATGGTCGCGGTGGAGTCGAGGTCTGCACACCGAGGGGGAAAGAGGCATCAGGCGGTGTGCAGGCACTGTCAGTGATTGCCCTTCAACTGTACTCCACTACTTCGTGGCTGCACGCTCTCTCGAGTCGCACACACTGTGCGCAGGCATGCATGCGCGTTCAGCCACTGGAGTTCAGCCACTACATGCACACTCTCGAGTGGCACACGCAACGGCACACACGCACACGGCCATGGCGCACCTACGCCACGCTTGCTGCTTGGACATCGGGCGGCAGCGCACAAAACAGCACGCACACACACACACACACGCAGCTCACCGTGCCCCACTTCCTCGCTCTTCTCCAGGCCGTGTGTGTGTGTGTGTGTGTATGAGTGTGTGTGTGTGTTCTCTGGTTATCCACCCCTCCATGTCTCCACCGCAGCCCTCTCGAGAGATGGGGGGGGAGGGGGGGTCATGCAGCGCGAAAGGGCGTGTGGTGTGGTGTGTGTGTGTGTGAGCGCGCGCGTGCCGCCCTGGTGCATGCACAGGATGCATACGGTTTTGTTCGCATGCCAGGCATAAGCGCATGGTTCTATGCGTTCATCGCGCCATGGCGTGCAGATGGTGTCGTTGCTGGCGCTGGCGCATGGCCCCCTCACCTGGGGCGCGCTTGCCGGTGACGACGTCCTTCAGTGCCACTGCGACGGCAAAGACGAGGCCGACCGCCACTAGCCCGGCAAACGCCAGGCAGAACAGCAGCGACTCGCTCTGCAGTGGGAGAGGAGGGAGGGCATGGTGATGAGCTTGGGCGCGCAAAAGTGCTAAAAACCGCCTCACGCGCGCCCGCATGCGCCCTCCCACATGCATGGGCGGCATGGCAGGTGGCAATGTTAATGTGCGCGTAGTGGTGGCGCGGGTTGGTGCGCCTAGTTGTGAACGGCCTTGCGTGCTGACACGCACATGCGCTCCGGGGCCAGCCCCCGCTCTCCCCTCCTGGCTGAGTCCCTCACCTTCAGTATCTCCTTGATGCTCTGATTCGTAGAGCTCTGCGCAGGAGTTGCGCTCGCGACATTACTGCCCGCCATCATGATGCTGGCAGCTTTCTCGACGGCGACAAGCTGGCTCTGCAATTACTCGCTGATATTCTTGTCTGCTGCTGGATGTAATAGCAGAGGACAAGTGGCGGCGGCGGCGTGGACTCTCGGTTTCGACTACGCTCGTGGTGGGCGTGTGTGGGGTGTGTGGGGGCGTCACCAGGGGCCCCTGGGGGGATCTGGTGGTTTCGCTGGTTTGTGTGGTCGGCCAGGTTGGCCGGGGCGAGAAGCTGGGAGAAGGTGGTGTGGTCAGCGTCGGCGTCGGGTAACCCCTAGGTTATTTATTGTAAGAGGTCACTGGAGTGGCAGTGAGACTCCAGGGGCGACCACCGCGACAGCGTTGCCAGCGCACGTCATCAACACCAACACCAACCCTACCACATTCACAACGCCTGAGGCGGCGCCTGAGGCGTCCCATTCCATGGCACGGATCAGACGTTGGGATTTCGGTAGGGCAACAACACATGGGCCAAGTTAAGGCCTCGTCTAGAAGCACGAAGCAAGTGAGCCACAATGGAGGCAGGGGCGGAGGCGATGACGGGCACCGGGCCTCCCCCATGGCGTCTGCCTCGCCCCCCGCCCACGTCACCCCGCCGCCCTCTCGTGCCAGCTCAGCTTCACGACAGGTCCGACCTCGACCGTCGCACCGCCATGGGCCGCAGCCCCAGCCTTGGGGGCAACCAGGCAGCACGTCGCACCCAGGAGCTGCTGCTGCTGCTGCCCGCTCAGTCCGCCGCCGCTGCTGCTGCTGAGCAGGCGCGTGGGCAGCTCGAGCGCCGGCGTCGCCACCCACTTGCACGTCCTCGCGGTGCGGGCGTCGGGTGAGGACGAGGACGAGGGGCAGGACGGCGCGCAGCTGAGGCACAGCCACGCGCCGGGGTTGAAGGGCAGCAGGACGCTACGGGCGCTGCCGGGCGGCCCACCGACCGACCGCACGCACAGCCACACGCGCGGCGGCGGCGGCGGCTGCGGTGCCGGGCATGTGGTATCCTCGCAGCCATCAGAGGCAGAGTCGGACCTGGGCCCAGCCCTTCGCCCTGTCCCTCCCCAGAGCAGGGGATTCCCGGCAGGTGGTTGCAGGCAGGAGGTTGTGGTGACCTCGAGCCGCAGCAGCGGGCGCAGCAGCAGCGGCAGGCCAGGCACGGTGTGGAACGGCACGATCGCGCCCGTTGCTGCGTCGTGCCACCCCTTTCCGAGGTCGACACTGCCGCGCATGCTGGGCGCAAGGGGGTTGGCGCTGGCGCTGGTGCTCGCAGCGGCTGCGCCACCCCGCTGCTGTGGCTGCCACTGCTGCTGCGCCTGCTGCGCCTGCTGCGCCTGCATCTGCTTCTGCAACCGCGCCTGCTGCCGCGCGTGCATCGCCCGCACGTCGCGCGCATCATCCGCGTGCACGCCGTGCAGCGCCACCCCTGGCTGCGTTGAGAGAGCGCCACCGAGCAGAGCCAGCGCCGCGTGGCGGAGGGCAAACGAGCCAGCAGGACTGGCCGCGCCTGCCGCTCTGGTACCGCCGCCTGCTGCTGCACCTGGCCCTCCTGCTGCTCCTGCTGCCCCAGCTCCTGCTCCAGCTCCCGCA
>VFSX01000168.1:267500-312500 GCA_016618255.1 Chlamydomonas sp. UWO 241 | reverse complement strand
GAAACATGCCGAATTGCCCCCAGAACATTTGAGTAAACACGCCGAATTTCCCCTCGCAGGAGGCGTTTTTTTCCGCGGAAAAGTGTGAAGTCGTTAAATCTCCTACTTTTAGGAGCAAAATTCCCGCGATTCACCCCCGCAGTTTCCCCCCAAATTTCCCGGTCCTGCCCCCGCAGCGGGGTCTGCGGGGTCTGCGGGGGGCGCGAATGACACCACTGCTTGGCAGGCAGTGGGCGGCAGGTCCTACCAAAATCCCAACGTCTGATCCGCGCCATGGAATGCGGTCATAACGCCTGAGACGGTCCAGGGTGCGCCTCAGGCGGTGGTGCGCGCCTGAGGCGGTCGGGGTGGCACCTGAGGCGGTTTGGATAAAGCCTGAGGCGACGCCTGAGGCGATCAGGGGTGCGCCTCAGGCGGCGCCTCAGGCGGTCGGAGCGCCTGAGGCGCCGCCTGACCCGCGCCATGGAATGGGACGCCTCAGGCGCCGCCTCAGGCGTTGTGAATGTGGTAGGGAGGGGTCGCGTGGGGTCGCCGTGATACCCAGGCGAGGGTGGGGGCACTACTTTGCTTGGCAGGCAGTGGGCGCAGTGATTCCCCTGCGAGCCGTATACCGCTCCGAGCCGGATTTCCATTTTCCAGAAAACCACTCCACACTTAGTGAGAGAGGGCGTGGAGCGGTGCGTTGGAAAGCTGTTGCCGAGAGCAGCACAACGGCATGCGCTGCATGAATACCCGCTGTGTATTGTGCCTGGTATGAGCGGTCAAAGTTGCTGGAGCCGGCAAAACACGAATTACTTAAGTCCTTCCCAGGGACCACTGAGTGGGCGGCAGGGGTCGCGTGGGGGCGCCGTGATACCCAGTCGAGGGTGGGGGCATGATGAGAGTTTTACAATCCACTGCCGGCGGTCACACGTTCGGTTCCAAAGCTCCAGCGGGACTTAAGAGAGAAGGCACAAAGCCCACCAAAGAAAGGTAAAGCTACAAAGGCCCACGGTAGCGCCAAACCACGGCGTGGTGGGCACCAAGCAAGCAGCATCACAGGGGGCGGGGGCACTACTTTGCAAGTGGCCGGTGAGGTCCAGTGCCCTTCAACTCACTTTGTGCGTGCATGCCCTTCATGGGGGAGGGTGGCCAGGGGAGTGCGGGTGCGTGCTCAGCGCAAGATATAAGGATGGGGGCAGCCCATCGGCCTGCGTCCTGCCCTGCTAGTTCCCAACGCCAAACCGCTGCATCCTTCCCTGCCTACCTTCAGGGTAGTAGGACCTGCCTACCCCGCCTACCCTGCCTACCCTACCAAACCTACCCACCTAAACCTTCTCTGCCAAACCCTAAACCTGCCCTGCAAAACCCTAAACCCCAAACTGACCGTGCAGGGCAGCTGCCCGGTACGCGGCCATCAGAGCGGCGGCAGTTGTGGGCGGAAGCTGTGGGGGTGCTGACGTGGCCAACGCAGGGGCGGGCGGAGCCGCCGCAGCAGCAGCAGGAGCGGCAGCAGCAGCAGCAGCAGCAGCAGCAGCAGCAGCAGCAGCAGCGGCGGCGGCAGCAGCAGGGGCAAACGGGATCAGAGCCGCGACGGCCACCCGCGCCGCCCGCGTCACCGCCAGGCGCACAGCCGCGCATGGGTGTCCGGTCGCGTGCGGGAGCAGCCCCTCCCACACGGCCGCCCACCGGGCGGGGCTCAGGGTGCAGCTGTCTGTGTGTGTGCCCTGCTGCTGCTGCTGCTGCTGCTGCTGCCTGCCGCGCTTCGCCCCACCAGCCACGGCGGGCTGCATGGCGTCGTCGCCAACGCTGACGGCAGACTCTCCCCGGCTGCCACTGCCGCTCTGCGCGCCCGCTGCCGCCATCTGCGTTCCTGCTGCAGGTCGAGGATGCACGCGAGCACGTGTGAGCGTCAAGCGTAGTGTGTGTGTGTGTGTGTGCGTGTGTGCGTGCGTGTGTGTGTGTCTGCATAGTTTGGTCGATGTTACCCTCCGTCGGACGTCTTTGTGTGTGTTGTGTGTGTGTGTGTGTGTGTGTGTGCGTGCTTGTGTGTGTGTGTGTGCGTGTTTGCGTGTGTGTGTGTGTGTGTGTGCGTGTGCGTGTGTGTGTGCGTGTGTGTGTGCATAGTGTGGTCGATGCAACCGTCCGTCGGATGCCTTTGCTTGTGTGTGTGTGTGTGTGTGTGTGTGTGTGTGTGTGTGTGTGTGTGTGTGTGTGTGTGTGTGTGTGTGTGTGTGTGCATGCGAGCGTGTGTGCGTGCGTGCGTGCGTGCACGTGCGCGCGCGGTCGTGTGTCTGAGGGCTGGCAGGGACTCCTTATGTCCAGATAAGCTAGGCCTTATATAGAACTCCCATTGGTGGGGGGTGCCTTGGCGGCAGTGATTTCCTTTTTCAGGACTTTAAATTAATTATTCCAGAGCCCAATTTTGCTTTGACCGCGTTGACTGTCGACCTCCCGTTGACCGTTTGCCCTCAAACATCGGTCATTTGAAAGCTGTTGACGTGCTCTTTTTGCCGGGCTTGTCAGACTAAAAATCCTCGGCATGGGATGAGCTGTGTGCAAGGTCCAAGTACAGCCGCAATACAGCCAAATGGCTGTGTAGAGCCAAAAAGGAAATCACTGCTTGGCGGGCTCCCTGGCGCGAACGCCACCAACTCCAGCGCGGACGCCACGCAGCACGCAGCACGCAGCATGCACGCAGCACGCAGCTCGCAGCACGCAGCACACACGCATCACGCATCACGCATCACGCAGCACGCAGGCGCAGACGCCATGCAGCACACAGCCAGCACGCAGCACGCAGCACACAGCCCGCAGCCTGCAGCCCGCATGCAGCACGCATATTCATTGTGTTATGTCTGCATGTTCTGTCTACATAGTAGTGGTCTGCGGCTCGCTTGCATGCACGCCACGCGCCGTTGACCTTCCATGTGCCGCTGACATTCCATGCCCCCGCAGGGCAAGCCCCCAGCCTCCAGGCCGAGCGCTCTCTCGACTGATGGCATGCATGCATGCAAGCAGGCAGGCAGAGTGCGGCTCACCTCCGTCGCTAGCCCCCTTGGATATTTTGGACCGCCGCGTTGTTTTTCCCGTAGCCTCCACGCAGAAAGCAGCACGCAGCACGCAGCATGCAGCACGCAGCACGCAGCACGCAGCACGCACCTGCAGCCAGCACACACGCCACCAGCTCCAGCGCAGACGCCACGCAGCCCGCGTCTGGCGATGCCACGTGCGGCGCCGCGACGCCCAGGCACCACTCATGGCTGAGCAGACCTGGTGGAGCCGACCACACGATCTGGCCCAGAAGGGGGAGCCACTCACTGTACACGGCATCGGCACGAGTGTGGTTGGAAGGAGTGAGCCGGGAGATGGACACGCCAGTGTACACGCACGCCCGCACGCGGCTGCATGATGCCCCATATGTGAGTTTTGCTTCCGCACGGTGCAAAGCAGAAATTTGTGTGCAAAGGCTGGTGGGCCGTGTCCGGCCATGCGGCTCCAGCGTTGCGCATGCATGCAAGCGGCAGCGTGTGCGACACCTGGGGTGCTCCTGCAGCGCCTCGAGCTGTGGACCCAGGCACCTCCAGACCTCAGCCGCCGCCGCTGCATTCCCATGCGCCTCCAGCCAACGTGTCAGGGCCAGCAGAAGGGCACGCGCCCCATGCGGAGTGTCCATGCAGATCGCATGGGCAGCCGCGTCAGCAAGCTGCTCCAGAGCCACCTGCCCACCACCATCGCCACTACTGCTTGCTCCATGCACCGGCAGCGACACTGCCTCCCATGGCTGTGGTGCCGAGGAGGGGAATTGGCGATCTTCGCCAATCACTGCGTGCCTGATTAGTGCCGACAGAGAGTGCGGGCTGAAAGCCAGTGGCCCCCCATCGACGCCGAGCATCTCACCGCTGGCCACGTTACTTGCCAAGCCAAGCTTGTTAGTCGACTGAATCTGGTTGGTGTGGAACACTCTATCAAAACAAAACGGCACTACCGGTAACTACGCCCCTAGTTACATGGTTTGGGCCATTCTACGTGCATCGGAAAGAGGATATAGTTTCCCCCGGGTGTAGCTTAACCTGTTGGTGGGTACCTGCTGTCTGTTGGCCCCACCGGAGCTTTGAACTGTACGCGTGACCGCCATAAGTGCAGGGATGCACGGTACGTACGTATTTCGGGTCTGGAGCGAACGTACGTACGTGTTTTGGGGGGAATACGTACGTACGCTGGCCGTACGCGTGCGAAAATCGGGACGCCGCAGCACTATACGCCTTTTACTTGAAACACAAAAACGGCCACAACTCACGCTCCTGTGCTTGGATCGCAACCGTTAAACATGCATTGGAAAGCTGATAGAAAGGGCTGCCCAGTGCGCTCTAGTAGAGGGCGACCTGGAGTGCAGGCAGTTGCTGCCGTTTTTGTTGTTGTTTTTGGTGCGGTGCGTTTTTGGTGCGGTGCGTTTTTGTTGTTGCTTTTGGTGGTGTGCGGTGCGGTGCGGTGTGTGGTGTGCGGGGTGCGGGGTGCGGGGTGGGGTGTGGGGGTGTCGGGGTGCGGGGTGCGGGGTGCGGGTGCGTGGTGCGGGGTGCGGGTGCGGGATGCGGGGGGCGGTGCGGGCGGGGTGCGGGGTGCGGGGTGCGATGTGCGGTGTGCGGTGCGGTGCGGTGTGCGGTGCGGTGCGTTTTTGGTGCGGTGCGTTTTTGTTGGTTTTGGTGCGGTGCGAGCGCGTGCGCGCATGGTGTGCTGCAGCACCCCCGCAGGCACGCCCCCCTATTGCAGTGCACTGCTGCATACTGATATCATATACCAGATACCCCGTGTTACAAGCTTTCCAATGCAAGTCGAATGGCTCAAATCCAGGCAGAGGGCAGAGAGCTGTTGTGTGCATCGTTACAAGCGCGCGCGTGTGGTGCTGCAGCAGAACCCAAGGCCCACCCCCCAACTGCAGTGCACTGCTGCAAAGAAGCAGTGATCTGAATAGCCCCTGTTATAAGCTTTCCAATGAAAGTGAAATGGTTTCGATCCAAGCACAGGAGCGTCAGTTAAGGCCGTTTTTGTGTCTCAGGAAAATGGCGTATAGTGCTGCGTACAGGGCATACGTATATATGCTCCCTCACGTACGTACGTACGTACGTACGTGCAAAAAATACGTTCGCACGCGTACTCACGTACCGTGAAACCCTGCATAAGTGGATTGTGAATCGTCATCATGGAAAAACACGTGTGTTGGGTGGGAGCATGCACAACCGACGGGCGCTATACAATCAGAGTGGCCTTGCCAGAGTGTCTTGGAGGATGGAGAAGCTAGCGAGGAGTTGGCGATATGTTGGCGTGACGTCTTATCGAGGCGCGACGCAATCCTGACTATGCCATAGAAGCGCCACCTTGAGTGGTATACGGTGGACCGGGGGGCCTAGTGTTTGTCTAGTGCCCTGTCTAGACCCAGTGCGTGCGCGCATGTGGGGGGTAACCCTCACCCCTCATACCAGGTAGCCAGCCAGTTTCAGACTGAAACTGAGGTAAGGTGCCGCGCGCTAGCGCCGACACAGGTCTCATACATCATTAATGGTGTCACACAGACTGCAATATCCATCATCATCAAAGCTTCGCTACGCGCACGACAAGGTAGCAGTGGCAGCAGCTGTTAAGTGCACGACGAGCGCGTCTGGATGAGGCAAGGCCGCGATCACTCTATTGGCATGGCTCATGAGCATTCACGTGATCATCATGAGCATACACATGATGATGTGTACGCATGCAAATGTGCGCCCAGCCGTCTGCGCCCCCAGCTACCGATTGACAGGAGACGTGTGTGTGTGGAGCCACACACATGCGATGGTCAACACCATGCTTCTAGGAGCCCCCATCCTAAAAATACATGAGCACTGGCCCAACAAAGCCAGTGTCGCCGCGGCCGGAGTCGATGGGCCATTCTATGGAGTCGAACAGGCAGCCAACCATTTGACCACCTCCTCGTCTCCCTCGACCGACATCTACTGAATACTGAATGTATTTGACTGTCTACTACTGACTCAGTCAAATTGGGGTATCTCCAAGCGTTCTGCGTGCATTCACAACAAGAAGCTTTAATGAGCTTCACACCCCACATCTGCACACCACCCCCTCCAATTCCATGTAACCCCCGCCCCGAAAAACGATGTTAGCCCTATTGTCACAGTAACAGTAACAGTAACACGGGGTTTCCAGCTAAGCAGGCTACTCTTCTACTAGAGACACCCGCCGATACTCCAGCACACTTAAGTACTAGAGTACCGCCGGCTCCCGGCCGATAGACTGCCGCTCCCGCCGGCTAGACTACCCCAAACAGCGGTCTCTGAGAGACATGTCTGGCAAGGAGCATATAGGAGAGGACCTTCTTCAAGGTCACAGCAGTGGCCTTGTGGCCAGTCAAGCGAGCCATTTACATATGGTTTGAATGCTCGCATAGCCCGTCAAATAGGCAGGAAGCACCCACCCACCCCCCCTGAGCTCACCCACTCGAGGGGGTGGGCAGTCAAAATAGCCCCCTCATCAGCATGCGCAGGAGGGAGCGAGGCACAGAAAATGATGAACGCTGGGCCGCGACCTCTTACGTATGAGGGGATTTCTATCTGGGATTTCAACCAGCAAACAGGAATTGTCATTGCACGTCTACGACCCGGGCGCTGCTTGGCGACGCGGATCTCGAGTTTACGGACGCCTTTCTGATGTCCGCAGCAGGCAGTCCCGAGGAACGAAGTGACTCTTTCAACCAACACACAGGGCTTGAAACCTGCCACCGGTGTGAAGGGCACCTTAAGGGCACCCTTTACACCCAGCCACAAGCGCCAGCCAGCCTCAACGCAGCGAGTCAGACGACCCTTGCCTCCCTCCCGCAGATCTGCGCACATAGACATCTGGTGCGCACCACTGCTTGTGTCTGCCTCCCCCGTCCTCTACAGTGCACTCACGAGCAGGTTTTACAGGTTCTTTCCATATGCACCCGGAGGCACTTGCGAGGACCCTCCCTGTCCGCCAGTGCGTGGACCCATCTGTGGGGGACTCAGCACGCATCGCAACTCACGGACAAAGACATAACCTAACATTCATGGGCCCCTCGTGACAGAGAGTGCGAGAGAGAATGAGAGAGATCGAGCAACCAAGCATACATTTATCCGGTTTACACTGACAACAGCTAGCCGTATTGCAGGCTGCGTTTGCCTACGCCACACAGGCAGGCCACCAGGCAGACCTCTCTGTGTTCAGACCCCCTCTCCCGAGCAGGCGCCAATGACAAATGCCCCAACGCTTGCCTCGACTGTGCACCTGCGCCTGCCCGACCACCACACACGACAAAAGGGCCGTGGCAGAAAAGAGCCACGGCCACCCCCACCCCCCTTCCACTTCAGAATCGACTACGTGTTACATATAAGCTGTTGTGGGCCCGCCCGCCCAGTGGTCCAACGCTCCTCATCGATTGTCTTTGCAGCAGCAGCAGCAGCAGCAGCAGCAGCAGCAGCAACTGCCCGCCGACTGCCAGCCCCCCAAACTGCCTGAGCGGCCGACGCGGCCGCAGCTACCGCAGGTGCCGCACAGAGATCAGGCAGCAGGCCAGGTAGCGCGCCCGCCAGATATTTAGCATGCCCTCCGAGCCAGCAAGCCTTGGCGAGACCGACTGCACGCGCGCCCTTGATGCGGTCGCAGAGCAGGCAGCAGGCCCTCAAGCATTGGGCACGCCCTGCATGCCAAACAGCCCTAAGACTGACTGCGCGGGCCGCCCTGCATGCCAAACAGCCCTAAGACTGACTGCGCGGGCCGCCGCCCCCCCCCCAGCGCACCCACGACAGCGGTGAACGGTATATGATGCAAACCGGGCACATCATGCACGGCGCCAGCCAGCCAGCCCCCGTGCCTTCGGGTGTGGGGGGCGGGGTGGCCACGTGCATCCATGGGCCCCTGTCCCTGTCCCTCTTCCCCTCACTGCAGCGCCGAGCTGCTCGGCGCGTGCTTGCGCACGCCCGCCTTGGCAGCAGCAGCAGCAGCAGCAGCAGCAGCAGGCGGCTCCTGGCTCTGGTCCTGAGCACCCTCTGCTGCCGCAGCGCCGCCGTCCCCGTTTCCGTTCACGTCGGCGCCCGCCACATCAGCCGCCACACCAGCCGCCACATCAGCTGCCACACCGCCGCCCGCCTGAGCCTCCACCGCCGCTGCCGGCTCCGCCTCCACCGCTGCGTCTGGCGCAGCCGCACCAGCGCCACCCTGGCCCGCGCCTGCGCCTGTGCCTGCGCTCGCGCCAGCTGCCTTGCCTGCGTCTGTGCTTGCACCTTCGCCTGCGCCTGCGCTTGCGCCCGCCACACTGCCTGCGCCTGCGCCTGCGCTTGCGCCAGCCGCCTTGCATGCGCTTGCGCCTGCGTCTGCGTCTGCATCGGCGCCTGTGCGTGCGCCTGCGCCTGCGCTTGCATCCGCTTCCGCCCCCCCGCCTGTGCTTGCACCTGTGCTTGCGCCTGCGCCTGCGCCTGCGCCCCCGCTCGCCAGGCCGCCTGCGCCTCCGACACCAGCGGCTCCTGCACCACTCTGCCCGCCGACACCAGCGGCTGCGCCTGCGTCACCATCAGCGGCTGTCCTGCCCTGGCCGCGGTCGTCAGCGCCTGCTGCACCGCCCTGCCCGCCGTTGTCGGCATCCACGTCTATGGCCTGCGCCTCCTCCTCAGCGCCCGCCGCCGTCGCGCCGCCAACAGGCGCCTCGGCCGGCGCTTCATCACCGCTGTCATCATCTGTGTGTGTGTAGCCCACGTGGAGTGTGTGTGCGCGTGCATGTGTGCGTGTGAGTGCGTGCACGTGTTGAGCCGTTGCGGAGGTATATGAGGCTGTCGCGCGGCGCGCGCATGCCCAGTGACGCCGCAAGTATCGGGCTTCGAGGCTGTCTCGGCCTCAGCGTCGACTTCACACTTATCCTCATGAGTTGCACTGCTCATTCAAATAGAGACAACCACTAGAAACAAGCACTCATTCAAACATTCCTCATTCAAACAGAGACAACCACTAGAAACAACCACTCATTCAAACAGAGACAACTACTAGAAACCACCACTTCTTCATACTGCCATGGTATTACATCCAGGCCGAGCCCCCCACCAACCCCCACCCCTGATCCCCCTCCTGACCTGGCGGGGATGCAGACGCGGTCGCGTGGCGCACGCGCATGCCCAGTGACGCCAGAAACTACAGGACTGGGTTCCACGAGGCCGTCCGGGCAGCAGCCCTCTGCCTTGGCTGCGGCCCCCCATCTAACAAGAAAGCACACACCAAGGTCGCGTTCAGACCATGCCCTCCCCCTCGCCCCTCCCCCCGCCTCGAGCAATCCTTACCTGGCGGGGACGCAGACGGAGTCGAGCGGCGCGCGCGCGGTGCGCGCCTGCCCGTGACGGCGGCAGCGGTGTCGCAAGCGTCATCGCCGCCACCGTCAGCACCGACAGCGGCGTTAGCATCAGCGGCAGGGGCAGCGCCAGCAGCAGCGCCAGCAGCAGATCCAGCAGCAGCGCCAGCAGCGTCAGCAACAGCGCCAGCAGCAGCGCGAGCAGCAGCGCTAGCACCAGCAGCCTCCTCCGCCTTGACAGCAGCGTCCGCGACAGCAGCAGCGCCTGCGCCATCAGCGGCGCGCTGCCGCTTGCGCCTGCGCCCGCCGCCGTCCTCCTCATCGCCCCCGTCGTCCTCCGCAGGAGCCTGCTGCGTAACCATCAGATCAGGCATCAGAGCAGGCATCCATCAGAGCAGACAACGTCAGAGCGCCCATAAGAGCTACCATCAGAGCAGGCAGGCACCACAGCAGCCATCACAGCAGCCATCAGAGGAGCCATCACAGCAGGCATCCATCAGAGCAGACAGCCATCAGAGCAGGCAACGTCAGAGCAGCCATCAGAGCATGCAACTACCACAGCAGCCATCACAGCAGCCACCAGAGCAGCCATCACAACACCCATACAGCAGCCATCAGAGCAGGCAACCATCAGAGCAGGCATCGTCAGAGCACCCAGCAGAGCACCCATCAGAGCAGGCACACCATCAGAGCAGGCAACAAGCACTGCCAGAGCAGCCATCAGGCACCCATCAGAGCAGGCAGCCTTAAGAGCAGAGCACCTAAAAGAGCAGAGCAGCCATCAATGACACACACATGCACCTGCTCCGCAGCCGGCCGGTCCGTCTCCGTCGAGACAACACGACAACAGCAGCAGCAGCAGCTGGCAGTTCGGGTGATGCAGACAACACACACACGCACATACCCACACCCACTCACCCACCCACCCACCCCCCCACACACACACACCTGCTCTGCAGCAGCCAGCTGGCTCTTCTCCGCTTTGACGACAACAGAAGCTGCGGCCGGCTGCTCGGGCGAGAACGCCGGCGCGGCACGCTTGCCTGGCTTGCGCCAGGGCGTGCCCCGCGCCTGTGAGGTCGTGTGTGCCTGTGTGTGTGTGTGAGTGTGCGTTTGTGTGTGCATGTGCGTGTGTGTTTGCGTGTGTGTGTGTGTGTGTGTGTGTGTGTGTGGTCGATTTTACAGTCGTGTTGTGCGTGTGTGTCTTTGCGTGTGTGTAGGGGGGCTCGATTAACGGAGGCGCGTTCTCGTCGCCGAGCCCTGGACCCAGCAATGCGGCGCTGCTGGTGACGAGGATCTCCGTGCCGGTGACGAGCGGGGTAAAATACGACTGGCTCGGCTCCTGCTAGACTGCCCCTCGGTGAAACACTTCAGGAGTGGCTTGCCCGGCGCTGCCCGGCGCTGCCGCGGCCCGTGCTGGGAGACGGCCCTTATCCTCCCCCCATGCAGGACGCCATGCGGCACTGATCTCGACGAGTTGATCGACGAGCGGAGGAGCTGGCGCCAGTCAATGCATGCTGGACATTGGTCAAGATGGCTGCCCGTGGAGGCAGGCTACCATCACGGCTTCAGCGGTGGCGACCGCTGAGGCAACACAGAGTAAATCCGCTTGACCAATCGCAGCGTTCGTCACCGCGCTCATCCTCGGGGTCGCTCGTCTGCCGGTGACTGGCGTTGGAAGGTCTTCAGGCAGCCTCCATGACAACTCTGTCGTCCATGCACCCCTGGAGGGTGGGACCTGGCCATGCATGAGGCATGGGGCGCCGGCTGAGCCCCATGCAAACGAGAGCTGGACAGCCATGCACTGCCAGGCGGGGACCGTTCCAGTCAGCGCCAGTCGGCTCTGCCGGCTTGACTGGCCACAAGGCCACTACTGTGACCTGAGGAAGGTCCTCTCCTATATGCTCCTTGCCAGACATGTCTCTCAGAGACCGCTGTTTGGGGTAGTCTAGCCGGCGGGAGCGGTAGTCTATCGGCCGGGAGCCGGCGGTACTCTAGTACTTAACTGTGCTGGAGTATCGGCGGGTGTCTCTAGTAGAAGAGTAGCCTGCTTAGCTGGAAACCCCGTGTTACTGTTACTGTAGGGGGGCATTGGAAGGGGGGGGGGGAGGCTTGCGCCCGGGCATGCCACGCGCCTGTGGGGTTGTGTGTGTGTGTGTGTGTGTTTGCACGAGTGTGTGTGTGTGGGTGTGTGGGTGGGGGGGGGGAGGGTGGGTGGGGGGGGGCGGAGGGCTGCGCCCGGGCACGATGCGTGCCGGCAAAGTAAGGGTGGGGTCGTGTGTGTGTGAAGTGCGCTTCACAAGACGAGACAGTCCTTCCTTCGTCTTCGTTGGGCCACCCACCTACTGGGCCGCCGCCGCTGCCACCACCGCCACCTCTTCCCTCCGCCTTGACCTTCACAGCCCCTCCGCCACCGCCGCCGCTGCCCACAACCGCAAAACAAAATGTCAACTTTGCGTGTCACCTGAATCAGGATTTGGTTCAAAACAGTCCGCTCACCTTCTTGCTGCCGCCGCCGCCGCCACCACTGCCGCCTCTGCCCTCCGCCTTGACCTTGACAGTCCCTCCGCCACCGCCGCCGCTGCCCACAACAGCAAAACAAAATGCCAACTTTGCGTGTCACCTGAATCAGGATTTGGTTCAAAACGGTCCGCTCACCTTCATGCCGCCACCGTCGCCACCACCGCCGCCTCTGCCCTCCGCCTTGACCTTCACAGCCCCTCCGCCACTGCCGCCGCTGCCGCCAACAGCAAAACAAAATGCCAACTTCGCATGTCACCTGAATCAGGATTTGGTTCAAAACAGTCCGTTCACCTTCTTGCCGCCGCCTCTGCCACCGCCACCGCCTCTGCCCTCCGCCTTGACCTTGACAGCCCCTCCGCCACCGCCGCCGCTGCCCACAACCGCAAAACAAATGCCGACTTTGCGTGTCACCTGAATCAAGATTTGTTTCAAAAAAGTCCGCTCACCTTCTTGCCGCCGCCTCTGCCACCGCCACCGCCACCGCCACCGCGGCCTCCGCCCTCAGCCTTGAGCTTCACAGCCCCTCCGCCGCCGCCTCCGCTGCTTCCAGCAGCTGGCTCGGTGGGCACCGGCCGCCCGGCCGCGGCGGCCGCGACCGCTGCCCCAGGCAGCATGCGGCCCTGGACCTGTGTGTGTGTGTGTGAGTGTGCGTGTGTGTGTGTGTGTTTGTGTGTGTGTGCGGAAGCAGGGCATGCATGGGCTGTCAAGTGTGGCTCTGGGCCCAATCTTCAGCATCCCCTACCTGCCCAGCGAGCTCAGGGTGCAGTACGAGTAAGAGCAACACCGCTGAGACTGAGACCATAATAAACCCATAATAAACCCATAATAAAACTATAATAAAACCATAATAAACCCTTAATAAATAGCCAAAGCCCTCTAAACCCCAAAACAGCCCAACACCGACCGGCAGACCACCTGCCCGGCATGCACGGGGTGGAGCACAAGGTAGAGATCTAAACCCTAAAACCCCAAATGCTAAAACCGTCAACCCTAAAACACATAAAACTCCCAAACCTCCCCAAACCCTAAACCCAAAACCCACTTGGCCAGCGAGCTCAGGGTGGAGCACGAGGTAGAGCTCCACTGCGCCCTCAACCCTAAACGCTACAACCCCAAACCCTATAAAGCCTAAAACCTCTCAACCCGAAACCCCCAAAACGCCCCCCCCCCCCACCAAACCCTAAAACCCTATTATCCCTCTGTGAAAACCATAAACCCCAAGCCCACCTGGCCAGCGAGCTCAGGGTGGAGCACGAGGTAGAGCTCCACAGCGCCAGACATGAGGATGAGCCGCCCCTGCAGCTTGTCCTGTGTGTGTGTGTGTGTGTGCTGTGTGTGTGTGTGTGTGTGTGTGTGTGTGTAGGAGAGCTCCACTGTGCCCGACATGAGGATGAGCCGCCCCTGGAGCTTGTCCTGTGTGTGTGTGTACGCGCGTGTGTGTGCTGTGTGTGTGTGTGCGTGTGTGTGCTGTGTGGGTGTGGGTGTGTAGGAGAGCTCCACTGCGCCCGACATGAGGATGGGCCGCCCCTGGAGCTTGTCCTGTGTGTGTGTGTGTGTGTGTGAGTGTGTGTGTGTTGTGTGTGTGTGTGTGTGTGTAGGAGAGCTCCACTGCGCCCGACATGAGGATGAGCCGCCCCTGGAGCTTGTCCTGTGTGTGTGTGTGTGTGTGCGTGTGTGTGTGTGCTGTGTGCTGTGTGGGTGTGGGTGTGTAGGAGAGCTCCACTGCGCCTCACATGAGGATGAGCCGCCCCTGGAGCTTGTCCTGTGTGTGTGTGTGTGTGTGTGTGTGTGTGCGTGTGTGTGTGTGCTGTGTGGGTGTGGGTGTGTAGGAGAGCTCCACTGCGCCCGACATGAGGATGAGCCGCCCCTGGAGCTTGTCCCGTGTGTGTGTGTGTACGCGCGTGTGTGTGCTGTGTGTGTGTGTGCGTGTGTGTGCTGTGTGGGTGTGTAGGAGAGCTCCACTGCGCCTGACATGAGGATGAGCCGCCCCTGGAGCTTGTCCTGTGTGTGTGTGTGTGTGCGTGTGTGTGCTGTGTGGGTGTGGGTGTGTAGGAGAGCTCCACTGCGCCCGACATGAGGATGAGCCGCCCCTGGAGCTTGTCCTGTGTGTGTGCGTGTGTGTGTGTGTGCTGTGTAGGTGTGGGTGTGTAGGAGAGCTCCACTGCGCCCGACATGAGGATGAGCCGCCCCTGGAGCTTGTCCCGTGTGTGTGCGTGTGTGGGGGGGGGGGGCGCCCCACTCTGTGGGCGCCCCACTCTGTGTGTGTGTGTGTGTGTGTGTGTGTGTGGGCGCCCCACTCTGTGGGCGCCCCACTCTGTGGCGCGCGCAGTCACCGCCACCGCCTACGTCGACCCCCCTTCACCCATGCCGCCGCCGATTCTCGCCGCCTCTCCTCCTCCGTACGCCCCCTGTCGTCGGGCTGCCAATTCAGCAGCCAGGCGACGCATGCATCCAGAAACTCAGTCCATCCGCACTCTCTCGCACGCCCTCCACATGGCAAAAAACACGTGACGCCCTACCGCACAGATTTCCCTCCCCCCGCAGCTCTGCAGCTTCAGACAACGGAGCCCAGGTATCTCAGCGCCATCACCTCGACCGCCATGCGGCCCGGCCCGCCAGCGCTCAGCGCTCAGCGCTCAGCGCTTGAGCTACCGAGTTCCTCCAGCCGCCACCGTCCCGCCCACCGCCCACTGCCCAGTCGTTCATTCGACCCCACGCCCCACCTCAAGAGACCCACCGCTTATCCCACTGCCGCCCCGTCGACCTCCATACACCCACATGCTCGTCACATGGAGTTGCCCCTCCCCATGCGCCCCATGCGCGCACATGCACCCCATGCACCCCCCCCCCATGCTACCAGCGCCTATGTATGCGCCAAGTGGCCGGGCCACAGTGTGGCTCCCTCCTCTCTCCTCTCCTCTCTCCCCTCTCCTCCCTCCCTTCTCCTGTCTTCCACCCCTCCATCCCCGCTGCACCCCACCCCATCTTGTGCCCCTCGCCCCTCCCTAACCCTCCCCCACGCCTCCCCCTCTCCCTCCGACTACCCTCCCGCTGCCTCCCTCCCACTGCCTCCCACTTGCACGACTACCGCTGTTCGGACACGACTTCGCTCTGTGCCGGCGGCGCCATCACCTTCTTCCGGCTCACGCCGGTGACTTTTGCGCCCACTCCGTCACGTTCTACGCCCTCTGCAAACGTCCATCTCTTCAACTTCACACGCGACATCCCCGAGCGCCCCGAGTTCGCCGAGCGGGTCACCACCGAGTGGATCATCTTAGCATGATTTCCACAACTGTGGAAGTCCTTCTGCCGACACCTAGTTTAAACTCAGTCGAGGCAGATTGACCAACACAGCCGTCAATGACCCGCCACTGCCCCTTTTGCCAACTGCTTTACGAATGAGGTTTTTCACCCTCTTGCTGGCGCACGGTTGGTCTCCCGCCTTCAAACGGAATCTCCTCAATTGATGACTAGAAGCAGCCTATCTAGGTCTGCCGTGCAGAGTTCTCTGTAACGATCTCTCTGTGTGTGTGTGTGTGTGCTGTGTGGGTGGGTGTGTAGGAGAGCTTCACTGCGCCTGACATGAGGATGAGCCACCCCTGCAGCTTGTCCTGTGTGTGCGTGTGCGTGTGTGTGTGTGTGGTGTGTGTGTGTGTGGGGGGGGGGAGAGCTCCACTGCGCCCGACATGAGGATGAGCCACCCCTGCAGCTTGTCCTGTGTGTGTGTGCGTGTGCGTGTGTGTGTGTGTGTGTGTGTGGTGGGGGGGGGGGGGGGAGAGCTCCACTGCGCCTGACATGAGGATGAGCTCCCCCTGCAGCTTGTCCTGTGTGTGTGTATGCATGTGCGTGTGCGTGTGTGTGTGGTGTGTGTGTGTGCGTGTAGGGGGGGGAGCTCCATTGCGCCTGACATGAGGACGAGCCACCCCTGCAGCTTGTCCTGTGTGTGTGTGCGTGTGCGTGTGCGTGTGTGTGTGTGTGTGTGTGTGTGTGTGTGGTCCCACCACTCCTATCATCGTCACGATCAACAAACACCGATTGTTGTTCATTGGATCCCTCGTCCGCCGCCTCCCCACCTCAACTCCTCCGCCCCCCACCCCTGCCAACCCCCCTCCCTCTTCCCCCTTGCCTCCCACGCCTCCTCCGATCCCTCCCACGCCCCCTCCGATCCCTCCCAACCCCGCTCCCTCTCCCCCCTGGCCTCCCACGCCCCCTCCGATCCCTCCCACGCCTCCTCCGATCCCTCCCAACCCCCTCCCTCTCCCCCCTTGCCCCCCACGCCTCATCCGATCCCTCCCAACCCCGCCCTCTCTCCCCCCTTGCCCCCCACGCCTCCTCCGATCCCTCCCACGCCTCCCCCGATCCCTCCCAACCCCTTTCCCTCTCCCTTGCCCCCCACGCCTCCTCTGATCCCCCCCATGCCTCCTCCGATTCCTCCCAACCCCCATCCTTCTCCCCCCTTGCCTCCTCCAACCCCCCCCCTCCCCTTCCCCGCCCGCCGAACCCATGTTCCCAGCCACCGCCGCCCTCTTCATGCACCGACGACCAGACGTGATACCCTACCAAGGTGGGGTCATCACCTCCTACCGTGAGAATGTCCAAGACATTTTCGACTCCTACGTGTTCAAGACTGCCGTCACAACGCAGTTTGACAAGGCCAAGAAGGAGTACGCCGAGTCCCCACCGGAGTCCCAGCTGAAAACCGTCCCCGAGCTTGCTGTGATACTAGCCCGCAGGCGGCCTCCCGGGTGGCTCACCCTCGCGAGGTTCCCACGCCTGTGGAATGGTATTTGCAGAGAGATGGCAGCCAATGCGGGAGCAGCCAGCCAATAAAGTAGATAATGATGATGATGGTGGTCACAGTCAGAAAGCCTTCAGACAGCAAGCCTTCAGTTAGATGCCAGTGCCTCAGAGACAACCCCCCGACCCCCCCAAACCAAGGATACTATCCACTCGATTCAGTCGGTCACCCGCTATTCGAAAGACATCCCAGTGCACGGGTCAGACCTCGTAACAATTGCCGGGGTGTACTGCTGTTAGTAGTACAGGCATTGCCGGTGCATGCGGACGGCCTCATGTAACGCTTGGTTGGTTGGTTGGTTGTGTGTGTGGTGTGTGTGTGTGGGGGGGGGGAGAGCTCCACTGCGCCTGACATGAGGATGAGCTGCCCCTGCAGCTTGTCCTGTGTGTTCGCGTGGGTTTTCAAACCGCGATCCAGCACTGAGTCAGCGGGAGTGTGCATGCATTGGTGTGCTTGTGTGTGTGTGTGCGTGTGCATGCGTATGTGTGGGGGACAACTCCACAGCGTCTCAATGAGGACGAGCTGCCCCTGGAGCTTGTCCTTCGTATTTGCGTGGGTGTGCAACCTCAATACAGCACCGAGTGAGCTTGACTCTGGGTCTGCACCATGGCAACAGATGCGTAATAGAGGCACAGCTGCAGCACGCTCGCGTGTGCGTTCGGATGCGGCGCCTCGTGGCACCCATCCCCAGCTGGTCAAGCTATGCACAATACCACTTTATATGGAGCCCTGCCCCCCCCTCCCGCCAAGCTCACAACGTTGCCACAAAAAGGCACGTAAGAGAGGCACAGCTGTAGCACGCTCGCGTGTGTGCTCGGAGGCGGTGCCTCGCGGCACGCTGCCTGCCCCAGCTGGTCTAGCTATGCAGAATATCACTTTACACTGAACCCTCGCCGATCATCCGGCGCCCCCCTCGCGGCGTTTGCCGACCCTTCCCGCGCCTATAACTCTTTCAACACACTCCGCATCGATCCATCTGGGTTTGGGGCCACTTGGGGGCGGGTGAATTTTGACCTTGGGCAACCCTACTCGGCGCCCCCCCCCCCACCCCCACAACGTTGGCACCAAAAAACACGCAAGAGATGCATGCACACCTGGAACACGCTCTCGTGTGCGCTCGGCGGAGGCGTCTCGTGGCACGCGGCGAGCTGGTCGAGCTGAGCGACCGTGTGTGGCAGCGAGTTGGGCGACACGAAATCGACGGCGACCTTGATGCACGAGCGCAGGTTGCGGACCTGTGCATTGTTTGTGTGTGTGTGTGTGTGAAAGAGAGAGATAGATAGAGAGAGAAAGAGCGAGTGAGAGACAATGTCGACGGCGACCTTGATGCACGAGCGCAGGTTGCAGACCTGTGCGGTGCGTGTGTGTGTGTGTGTGTGTGTGTGTGTGTGTGTGTGTGCGTGTGTGTGTGTGTGTGTGTGTGTGTGCGTGTGAAAGAGTGGGAGAGAGCGAGAGATAGGGCGAGACAGAACGAGAGGAAGACAAAGAGAGAGAGAGGGAAAGAGAGATAAAGAGAGAGTTATAAAGAGAGATCAAGAGAGAGAGATGCACACATACACACACACACAAACACACCTGGTGCGGACACCCAGCCGGCAGGAACACAGCCTCCCCCTCCCGCTGCTCCAGGTGCCACGGAGCAAAGGCATAGCCAACGTTCCTTGATGCACTGGTCCCCGCAGCACCGCCACCGTCACCACCACCACCGCTGGCGCTAGCAGCGCCAGCACCGCCACCGTCACCACCACCACCGCTGGCACCAGCAGCGCCAGCGGCGGAAGCAGAAGCAGCGACGGCGCCCCCCGACGAGCCGCCCGCCTGCTGCTGCTGCTGCTGTCCCTGCCTCTGCTGCTGCCCCTGCTGCTGCTGCCACTGCTGCCGCCCCTGGCTTGCCATCTTGTCCATGTGGCTCCGGCTGACCATGAAGCAGTGGTCGTACACCGGGTCGCTGATCTGTGTGTGTTTGTGTGTGTGTGTGTGTAGGTGTGTGTGTATGTGTGTGCGTGCATGAGTGTGTGTATGTGTGTGCAGAGCATGAAGCAGTGGTCGTACACGGGGTTGCTGATCTGTGTTGTCCCAGGGGGGGGGGGTCTGTTTGTGTGTGCATGTGTGTGTGTGTGTGTGTGCCAGTGTGTGCCAGTGTGTGTGTCTGTCTGTCTGTCTGTCTGTGTGTGTGTGTGTGTGTGTGTGCGCAGAGCATGAAGCAGTGGTCGTACACGGGATCACTGATCTTTGTTGACAGGGGGGGGGGGGGGAGGGGGAGCGTGACTGTTTGTGTGTCTGTGTGTGTGTGTGGGGGGGGGTGTCTGTGTGTTTGTGTGTCTGTGTTTGCCTGCTTGTGTGCGTGTGTGTGTGTGTGTGTGCGTGTGTGTGTCTGTGTGCGTATGCCATCGCGTCCATATATGGCTCTAGCTGACCATGCAGCAGTGGTCGGACACGGGGTCACTGATCTGTGTGTGTGTGTGTGTGTGTCCTTGCGTGCGTGCATGCGTGCATGTGTGTGTGTGTGTGTGTGTGTGTGTGTGTGTGTGTGTGTGCGCCATTGTGTCCATGTGGCTCCGGCTGACCGTGAAGCAGTGTTCGTACACGGGGTCACTGATCTGTGTGTGTGTGCGTGCGTGCGTGCATGTGTATGTGTGTGTGTGTATGTGTGTGTGTGTGCGCCATTGTGTCCATGTGGCTCCGGCTGACCATGAAGCAGTGGTCGTACACGGGGTCGCTGATCTGTGTGTATAGTGTGTTGAGTGTGTGTGTGTGTGTGTGTGTGTCCTCATAGCGACGAGTGGTCACCTGGTATTGGAAGATGCCCTGGCAGCCCGCTGAGACAAAATCGCCGTTATCTATGCAACGACCTGGAATGGAATGGAATGTGTGTGCGTGCAGGTGTGTGCGTGTGTGTGTAAATTATTCCCCCAAATCAATCCGAAACCAGTCGGACCACCCACACGCGCACCCTGTCAGCGCTCAGCGGCCGTCCGTGGTGCATAAACTCCGTCGCGTGCTCGTTGAGGTAGGACCGCAGAGCAGTCCCATCCTGTGTTTGTGTGTGTGTGTGTGCGTGTGTGTGTGCGTGTGTGTGCGTGTGTGTGTGTGTGTGTGCGTGTGTGTGTAGGTGTGTGTGCATGTGTCACGTGCTCATTGAGGTAGGACCGCAGAGCAGTTCCGTCCTGTGTTTGTGCGTGTGTGTGTGCGTGTGTGTGTGTCACGTGCTCATTGAGGTAGGACCGCAGAGCAGTTCCGTCCTGTGTTGGTGCGTGTGTGTGTGTGTGTGCGTGTGGGATCTGTATGGATTATCTCTCTCTCTCTCTCTGTGTGCGTGTGTGTGTGTGCGTGTGTGTGTGTGTGTGTGCGTGTGTGTGTGTGTGTAAGTGTGTGTAAGTGTGTCACGTGCTCGTTGAGGTAGGACTGCAGAGCAGTTCCGTCCTGCGTTTGTGTGTGCTTGTGTGTGTGTGTGTGCGTGCGTGCGTGTGTGTGTGTGTGTGTGTGTGTGTGAGTGTGTGTGCGTGTGTGTGTGTGCATGAACTCCGTCGCGTGCTCGTTGAGGTAGGACCGCAGAGCAGTACCATCCTGTGTTTGTGTGTGTGTGTGTGTGTGTGGTGTGTGACTTGCTCGTTGAGGTCGGGCCACATCGCAGTTCCGTCCTGTACAACTGTTGATGTTGTGTGTTACGAAGCAGTTTTGAAGCGGCTGCATTGCCGGTGTGGAGGGCAGCACGGAGTGGAGGGGCAGCTGAGGAAGCAGAGGGCAGCTGCGGAGCCACAGACCCATATCCCCCCCCCAGTAGCCAGTAGGAGGTGGGTGCTCAGGCACCGCGCGCCGAGCGCGGTCTTCTACGGGCCCTACGAAGTATGGTACTGACCCCACTCGCGAGTGTGGGAGGGGGGTGGCGACGTTCAATCCCTCGTAACCCCGCATAAAAAAAACTGGCTGCATCATATCCAAGCAGCGCCACTTGCATCTGTGGAGCCATCACAGGCGTCCAACCAGTGATTTCCTGTTAGGCTTTCCACAGCCATTTGGCTGTATTCTGGCTGTTCTTTGACCTTAAGCACAGCTCGACCCATCCAGTGGATTGCTTCTCTGACAAGCCCGCCAGACAGACCTCGTCAGCAGCTGTCAAATTACCTACATCTGAGGACAAACGGTCAACGGTTTGTGGCAGCGCACTGCCACCATCTCCCACCCGCTCTAGCACACCATCACCCGAGTCTAGCACACCATCAGAGGCGTCCAACGGGTCGAGGCGTCGACCAAATTCACCTGCTTGCGCCAGGTGTCCCAACACAGCAACGCTGCCGTCGTACGAGCTAACTAACACATGGATCCCAGGGTGGACCACCCCCTAACGCTCCTTCATACGCCCCTTCTGCGGCAGCGCACTGCCATCGCCTCCTACAACGAGCCTAGCACACCGTCACATGCGTCCGACGGGTTGAAAGATCGATCACATTCACCTGCGTGCGCCAGATGTCAACATCGCTGCCGCTGCCGTCGTGCGATCCGCTGCGCATGACACCATGCTCTTTCAAGCCCTGCCGCCCCTTCATACGCCCCCCCTGCGGCAGCGCACTGCCACCATCTCCCACCCGCTCTAGCACACCCGCACCCTGGTTTAGCACACCATCACAGGCGTCCAACGTGTGTCGAGGCATCGACCACATTCACCTGCGTGCGACAGATGTCCCACACGGCACCGCTGTCGTCGTGTGAGCCAACATGCACAAATCCCAGGGTCGACTTGGGTCGACCGACCCCTAACGCCTCTACGCACGCCCCCTTGCGGCAGCGCACTGCCATCGCCTCCTACAAAAAGCCCATCACACCATCGCAGGAGTCTAACGGGTTGAAAGATCGATCACATTCACCTGCGTGCGCCAGATGTCCCACACGGCACCGCTGCCGTCATACGAGCTGCCGCGCACAAACCTGCCGGAGGGTCTTTTACGCGCCCTTACGAGGCCCCCCTGGCTGCATGCCATCCAGCAGCAGCATTTGCATCCGACGTTTTTGTTTAGGTGCCACCACAGGCGTCCAACGGGTTATATCACATTCACCTGCGTGCGCCAGATGTCCCACACCACACCGCTGCCGTTGTAGGGACCTACGGCCGTACGTGAAAACGCACTGCCCCCCTCTCCTACCCAGAGTCTATGTCCCAACGGGCAGGCAAAGCGATCAAATTCACCTGCGTGCGCCAGATGTCCCACACCGCGCCGCTGCCGTCATACGAGCTGCCGCGCACGGCCACCTCCAGCCCGCAGCGCGCACTGCCCGCACCAGTGGAAGAGGCAGAGGCAGGCTCACTTGTAGACTCTGCAGGGCATGGGGTGGTGGGTGTCGCGAGTGGTGGTGGTGGTGGTGGTGGTGCCATGCGCAAGCACCCGCACGCAGCGTGCACTGCTTGCGTCAGGGGAAGACGAAGAGGCAGGCTCGCCCGTGGACTCTGCCTGGGGTGGTGGTGGGTGGTGGGTGGTGGCGGTGGGTGGTGGTGGTGCCATGCACAGCCATCTCCAGCGTGCACTGCCCGCGCCAGCGGAAGAGGCAGAGGCAGGCTCGCTTGTGGACTCTGCATGGGGTGGTCGTGGATATTGGTTGTGGTTAAGAGGTGGTGGTGCTGGTGCCTCCTCCAGAACGCAGCTTGCACTGCCCGAGTCAGCATTCAGTCAGTCAGTCAACATTCAGTCGAGTCAAGAGTCAGGTTCAGAGTCAGGTTCAGAGGGGGGTCAGAGTCAGGGTCAAGAGTCAAGAGTCAAGAGTCAAGATTCAAGAGTCAGAGTCAGAGAGTCAAGAGTCAAGAGTCAAGAGTCAAGAGTCAAGAGTCAGGTTCAAATGGGGGTCAGGGTCAGGGTCGGGGTTGGGGTCAGAGTCAGGTTCAAAGGGGGGTCAGGGTCAGGATCGGGGTCGGGGTTGGGGTCAGGGTCGGGGTCAGTGTCAGTGTCGGGGGTCCTGGCGCACATCTGCCACCCTGCTACCGCCCAGCTTCCACCCACATAGCACCCAGCTGCCCCCCAGCTGCCCCCCAGCTACTACCCAGCTACCGTCCAGCTTCCACCCAGCTGCCATGCACCTGCCACCGAGCTGCCAGAGGGTCTGGCTGCGCGTGCACAAGGGCATGTCCTGATACAGCTGCCACACAGCTACCATCCAGCTGCCACCCAGCTGCCACCCAGCTGCCACCTACCTGCCGGAGGGTCTGGCTGCGCGTGCACAAGGACATGTCCTGATGCAGCTGCCATGCAGCTACCATCTAGCGACAACCCAGCTTCCACAGAGATTTCACCCAGCTTCCACCCAGCTACCTCCCAGCTTCCACCCACCTGCCGGAGGGTCAGGCTGCGCGTGCACCAGGATGTTGACGGCAGACGACATGTCCTGGTGCAGCTTGGTCACCGAGTCGCCCTCTCCCTCGTGCTCCTCCACCTGCCACAGTGTGGGCCAGCGTGATAAGAAAGAGTGATGCGTGAGTGTGAGCGGGTCATTGAAGTGTGTGAAGTGTGGGTGTGCCAAACACAGCTCGGCCACCGAGTCGCCCTATCCCTCGTGCTCCTGGACCTGTACAGAAAAAGTGATGAGGGTGTTGCATGAGTGTGGCTGTTAGAGGGGACCTGGAACCGTGTAGATAGTTGAAAGACGTGTGAAAGTCGAAGTTTGTTTTGCGTTTTGCGAGCGGACGTTGACGCTGCCGGGTCGTGTTAGCCTGCGCGATGCCGTGTATGCGCTGGAAGCTGTTTGCGTGTGTGCGTTTGGTGTGGGCAACAGTGCGTTAGGCAGGGTTTAGGATGCTTTTGTCAACGAGTGGGTGTGAAGGTGCTCGAGGGGCTTCAACGCTCGACCCCACCTCCAGCCCTGTTCCAAAGCCAACCAGAGCCAACACAACAAACACTACTAAAACAATATCAGCAGCCACCCACCCACCTGCCCACTCGTGATGTAGGTCCTTGGCCCGAGGTCTGTCGGCACCACCCAGCAAACATTAAAACAACATCGGGCGCGTAGCTGGTGAAGGCGCTTCAACGCTCGACCCCACCTCCAGCCCTGTTCCAAAGCCAACCAGAGCCAACACAACAACCACTACTAAAAAAACATCAGCAGCCACCCGCCCACCTGCCCACTCGCGATGCACGTCTTTGGCCCGAGGTCTGTCGGAACAGCCCAGCAAACAGTAAAAAACATCGGGCGCGTGGTTGGTTGACGGGCTCAACCCTGCCCCCTCAGCCATACTCCAAGCCCCCCAACGACCACCCAAAAACTCCTACCTGCCCACTCGCGATGCACGTCTTTGGCCCGAGGTCTGTCGGCACAGCCCAGCTCAGGAGCATCGTCGCGAGGTTGAGGGGTAATACCTCCACTCTCTACCTATCCCCCATCCTCAGCTCACGCCCCAAAGCCCTTTTCTACCCCATCAACCACCGCCACCGCCACCGCAACTGCCACCGCCATCGTCATGAACAGCCAAAGTCATCAACAGCCAAAGCCATATAAACCACAGCTGCCCACACACCTGCCCACTCGCGATGCACGTCTTTGGCCCGAGGTCTGTCGGCACAGCCCAGCTCAGGAGCATCGTCGCGAGGTTGAGGGGTAATACCTCCACTCTCTACCTATCCCCCATCCTCAGCTCACGCCCCAAAGCCCTTTTCTACCCCATCAACCACCGCCACCGCCACCGCAACTGCCACCGCCATCGTCATGAACAGCCAAAGTCATCAACAGCCAAAGCCATATAAACCACAGCTGCCCACACACCTGCCCACTCGCGATGCACGTCTTTGGCCCGAGGTCTGTCGGCACAGCCCAGCTCAGGAGCATCTCTCTACCTATCCCCCATCCTCAGCCCACGCCCCAAAGCCCTTTTCTACCACATCAACCACCGCCACTGCCACCGCCACTGCCACCGCCACCGTCATCAACAGCCAAAGTCATCAACAGCCAAAGCCATACAAACCACAGCTGCCCACACACCTGCCCACTCGCGATGCACGTCTTTGGCCCGAGGTCGGTCGGCACAGTCCAGCTCGGGAGCATCGTCGCGAGGTTGAGGAGTAATCCCTCCACTCTCTATGTATCCCCCGTCCTCAGCCCACGCCCCAAAGCCCTTTTCTACGACATCAACCACCGCCACCGCCACCGCCACTGCCACTGCCACCGTCATAAACAGCCAAAGTCATCAACAGCCAAAGCCATACGAACCACAGCTGCCCACACACCTGCCCACTCGCGATGCACGTCTTTGGCCCGAGGACTGTCGGCACAGCCCAGCTCGGGAGCATCGTCGCGAGGTTGAGGGGAGGTCCCGTCACTCTCTACCTACCAGTGGTGTCATTAGCGCCCCGCAGCCCCCGCAGCGGAGGCTGCGGGGGCAAATCGGGAAATTTGGGGGGAAACTGCGGGGGCGAATCGCGGAAATTCGAACCGAAAGTGTGAAATTCGGCGATTTCATACTTTTCGCGGAAAAACGTGTCCTGCGGAAGCAATTCGGCATGTTCCCTACAATGTTGCGGGGGCAAACAGCACATTCTCGGTTTCCTTAATGACACCACTGCTACGTACCCCCATCTTCAGACCTCGACCCACATCCCTTTTCTACCACATCAACCACAGCCACAGCCACAGCCAAGGCCAAAACAACAGTCACCCACCTGTCCGCTCGCGATGTGAGTCTTTGGCCCGAAGTCCGCCAGCACAGCCCAGCTGGGCAGCATCGTCGCCACGTGAAAGGTTGAATCTTCCACCCTCGGCCCACAGCCCGTTTCTACCTCAACAGCCACAGCCACAGCCACAGCCACCCACCTGTCCGCTCGCAATGTATGTCTTTGGTCCGAGGTCTGTCGGCACAGCCCAGCTGGGGAGCATCGTCGCGAGGTTGAGGGGCGCAGAGTACGGGTGCGTGAGGTCCGGGAGGGGGAGCATCTCGAGGAAGTCTTGGTTGTGGCGGACCTGCGCACGTGTGTGTGTGTGCGTGTGTGTGTGTGTGTGTGTGTGTTGTATGTGTGTGTCGATTAGAGAGAGACAGACAGAGAAAGAGAGAGAGAAAGAGAGAGACACAGAGAGAGAGACCACACTTGGCCTGGACATATGATGAGCGTTAACATATGACATGAGTAGCGGCGCCACCCACCATCGCGACAGCAAAGCACTCCTCCGGAGGCCAGTCTTGACCTTCAGCACGCGCGGCACGCTGGCCGCGTCGACCTCGCACCCTCTCTCTATACAACTCTAATTAGGCTCCTTGCGCCTGGGTAAACGTACGTATATATGAGCAAGCAATGCGAGCAGCCTATCATCATGCAAACCTGCCTCACCATCGCGACGGCAAAGCGCTCCTCTGGCGGCCAGTCCTTGACCTTCAGCATGCGCGGCCTACCCGAAACGTCGACCTCCCGCCCGTGCATGTAGTGCTGGAAAAAGCGCTGCTGCGTCATGACCTCGGAGCCAAAGTGGGCGCAGTCGAGCACCTGTGTGTGTGTGCATTATGTGCGTGTGTATGTGCGTGTGTGTGTGTGTGTTATTGTGTGTGCGTGTGCGTGTGTGTGTGGTATGTGTGTGTCTGTGCACTGGCGCGCTGCGTGGCATTGCGGGCTCTCCTAGTAGAGCCCTTAGACGTGTAGTCTAGGCCTTAAATCCCGCCCCGGGGTCCTCCGGGCGCGTACGTGTAACACCTGTAAAACATGTGTGTGGCTGTGTGTGTGTGTGTGTGTGCAACGCGCACAGAGGAACTTCTGAAGAAAACGCAAACTTCAAAACCCCTGTCTACAAGGCTAACAAAGCCCTGCTGATGCGGACCTAGGCTCTCGTGTGTAACGATGCCTTGGTTCTTGGCATGTATGCGGGCTGCCTTCAAAATTCGCACCTGCAGGTCTGTGGTCTTGCTGAGGATGCCGAATCGCTTGCTGCCCTGCTCCCGCGTCGCACGCATCATGGTCTCGGGGCCCCACTGCATGCGCGAGCGCAGGCCGCGCACGATGATCTGCGTGTGCGCGCACACATGTGTGCGTGTGCGTGTGCGTGTGTGTGTGCGTGTGCGTGTGTGTGTGTGTGTGCGTGTGTGCGTGTGAGTGCGTGTGGGCCATCATCGTCTTGGGGCCCCACTGCATGCGCGAGCGCAGGCAGCGCACGATGAATCGCGTGTGCGAGAGAGAGCAGGGACTCCTTGGCGGATTGATTGCATGTGGCTGGTGATATTAGGCAGGTGTTGCCAGGTAGGTGTTGCTTGGCAGGTGTTGCTAGGCAGGTGCTGCTAGGCAGGTGTTGCGTGGTAGGTGTTGCGTGGCAGGTGCTGCTTGGCAGGTGCTGCTTGGCAGGTGCTGCTTGGCAGGTGCTTAGCACGTGCTCCCTCAATGGAGGGCCGAGGCGCGCAAGTGTTCCTGCCCTCTGAGGGCCCTCTTGGTTTTGGACATCCAAACTAACCCCCCCTCCCCCCAAACCCAACCAAGCATAGGCGCTTTTCGCCAGGTCATAGTTCCGACGCGCGAGGGAAATCCCCGGGTTGGCCTCAGACTACGTGGATGCCGTCTAGCTAGTGTCTACGTAGCCTCTGCAAAGCTTATAGCTGGATTCTGCCTGGCTTCTAGCTTGCTTCCTCACCGGCTGGTCAAAGTGCCATCGCTCCAGGAAAATCAGGGTTGCCGGTTTCTCCACTCTGTGAGTGCTCTCTAGCCAGTGTCTACCTAGCTCCTAGCTGGCTTCTGCCTGGCTTCCAGCTAGCTTCCTCACCGGCTGGTCATAGTGCCACCTCTCCAGGAAGATCCCCAGGTTGGCCTCGAACTCGGCGTGCCCCGGGCGCAGGCTCGCAGCGTGCGGCGTGAAGATGAACTCCTCGTCCGCTAACACCATGCTGCCGTGCGGCGGGCGGGGCAGACCTGCGTGTGAGAGTAAGAGAGTGCGTGAGTCGGTCTGAAAGAGAAAGAGCCAGGAGAGAAAGAGGGTGTATGTACCCTGCAGGGTGGCAGGAAGGTGACAGGAAGGTGCCAGCGGGAGGCTCGCGGTGTGAAAATGAACTCCTTGGCGGCTGTTTCCATTCCACCGTGCGGAGGGCAGGGCAGGCCTGCGTGTGAGAGTGTGAGAGAGACTAAGAGAGTGAGAAAGGGGTGAAGGGAGGGGGTGGGGGAGAAAGAGAGGGAGAGAAAGAGAGAGATGGAGGGAGACGAACAGAGATAAATGGTGAAAAAAACAAAGTAAAGTGTGCGGACCTGCGTCAGTGTCGGTGCCGTCCTCCGGCGCCCACCGCCCACGTCGCACGTCGGTCAGACGCACCCAGCGCCCCCAGATGAACAGCCGGCCGTCGGGCCGCACTTCTGGGTCGCCAGGGCGCGCAATTGCGCGCTGTCGCGCGACGAGCTGTGCCACCTGTGTGTGTGTGTGTGTGTGTGTGTGTATGCGTGTGCGTGTGCGCGTGCGTCTGTGTGTGTGTGTGCCCTGTAAGTCTCTGTGCCAGCTACCCCCCCCCAGCTTATGTGTGTGTGAGTGCGTGCCAGGGGTGTACCCGCCGATCGGATTCCGATGAACAGGGCGCCCGAAGGGCGCAAACCCGATGGTCTCTTGGGGGCGTGATCGGGAAATCCGACATGTGTGAGAGCCCGGAGAGCCTCTCATCGGCGTCGCCGATGACCCCGCCAAGCCGATCGGGGCGTTCGGCTTGGGCTCCCCACACTCGACTCCGACGCAAAAGCACGCAATCCCTCATTCTGAAGCATTTCTGCTGCTTGCAATCGCAAAGTGATTTTGGCTTCCGGGGGCCCCCGGATGCTGGTGGAGGTTAGGTGTGGGTCGGAACTTTGGAATGGCGCTTTCCTCTGATGGCCAGGCCCCTGCGCACATGCTGTGGTGTTCTGCATGCATCAATGCATCATGGTACTTTCAATCAGTGTCCATTGTGGTGTTGCGCCATCCCGCCATGCGCTGCATGCATGCATGTCCGCGCCGCGCACATGAGCTGTTGCGAGGTGTTTGTCTTCTGGATGTGTGTTTGCTGCTGCCCCCGACCAAGCTTGCGTGAGAGACCGTTTCACAGCAACAGAGTACTGCGGGCAGCGGGGGTTCGGGGGCGCAGCCCCCGGAAAAAAATTGGGCAAGCCGATGAGTCCATGAGGCACTCTCCTGGCAAGCCGATGAGTCAGGGAGGCCCTCTCCTGGAAAACCGATGAGCGGCATGCCCCCGTGTACACCCCTGGTGCGTGTGTGTGTGTGTGTGGGTTTGTGTGCGAGAGAGTGTGCGTGTGTGTGTGTGTGTGTGTGTGTAAGAGTGTGTGCATGTGTATGTGCATGTGTGATGGTGCGCGACGAGCTGTGCCACCTGTGTGTGTGTGTGTGTGTGTGTGCGTGTGTGTCTGTGTCTGTGTGTGTGTGTGTGTGTGTGTGTGTGTGTGCGTGTGTGCGCGTGTGTGCACGTGTGTGTGTGTGTGCATCAGCGCAGCTCCAGGTCGCCAGGGCGCGTGATGAGCTGTGCCACCTGCGCGCTTGTGGGTCGATTGTACAGCCAGTCAGACGCATTTGATCGCGTATTGTGTGTGTGTGCATGTCTTTCTGTGTGCGTGCGTGTGTGTGTGTGTGGGGGTGTGTGTGTGTGCATCCACACCTCTGGGTCGCCAGGGCGCGCGATTGCGCGCTGGCGCGCGACTTCCTGTGCCACCAGTGCGTGGGGTGGTGGTGGTGGTGTGTACGTGTGTGTGTGTGTGTGTGTGTGTCAACAACCTCCATACTCTTCAACCCCCCGACACCTGATCCACACTCATCACCGGCTCGTGCCCGCCCTTAGACCCTCCCAGACCGCCGCTTCCCCGAGGCACGTCGTGCAAGCACATACTTGAATTATTGATTCATTTAATTGTTGATGGATTTATTTTATTGCTTATGTTCACACCTGCTCCGCACTCATCACCTGCTCGTGCCCTATCTCGGAGCCTCCCAGGCCTCCGCTTCCTCGACATGCAACCACAATCATGTATTTATTATCATGAATAAATGTATGCATGTATACTGTGTACACCATGTATGTATACCATGCATGTATACATGAACTGATTATGCAGTTTAGTGAATTTATTTATTTATTTGGGTGTTTGTTTGGGTGTTCACACCTACCTGCTCCGCACTCATCACCGGCTCGTGCCCTCCCTTGGAGCCTCCGAGACCGCCGCTCCCCCCTGGCACGTCGTGCTGCGCCATAAGCGTTGCGAGTCGAGTAGCCCAGATGCCAACATCATCTTTTGTGCGCGGGGCTTGACCGACGAACTCTCCGACCACCCTGCGTGTGTGCGTGTGCGTGTGTGTGTGGGGGTGTGCCATGATCATAGCGAGTCGAGTAGTCCAGATGCCAACATCATCTTTTGTGCGTGGGGCCTGGCCGACAAACTCTGCGACCACCCTGCGTGTGTGTGTGTGTGTGTGTGCGTGTGTGCGTGTGTGAGTGCGAGTGGAGTTGCCGAGATGCCAACATCATCTTTTGTGCGCGGGGCTTGGCCGACAAAATCGTCGAACACCCTATGTGTGGGAGAGCGTGTGTGTGTGTGTGTGTGTGTGTGTGTGCCGTGATCATTGCGAGTCGAGTCGCCAAGATGCCAACACCATATTTTGTGCAAGGATCTTTGTCGATAGACTTGCTACCCTGCGTGTGCGCATGTGTTGTGCGAGTGTGTGTGTGTGTGTGAGAGGCAGTGATTTCCTTTGCAGGATCTTTAATCAATTCTTCCAAAGCCGGATTTTGCTTTGGTGAAGATGCAGCGGCTGGGTATTCAACATGTCAGTTACGATGATGAGGAACAGGGCGGCGACAAATACGAGACGGCACATGACGGCACATGACCGTGTTGAAGGTTGACCTCCCATTGACCGTTTGTCCTCATATACAGGTAATTTGAAAGCTCTTGACGAGCTTTGTCTGGCAGGCCTGTCAGACTACCAATCCACTGAATGGGATGCGCTGTGTTCAAGGTCAAAGTACACACTTTGGCAGCCGGCATACTTTGGCCGCTGCGGCCCACACAACACACTCAATGTCGCAGGATCTCCAGCCGCGAGTGTCGCTGAAGAAGCGGAGCGCAGGCAGAGTCGTGGTGTGGGCTCCCACACTGTCCACACCATTCACACCCCTTCCACACTCACTTGCGCAGAATCTCCAGCCGGGCGTCACTGAAGAAGCGGAATGCAGACAGCGTTGTGGTGTGGGCTTCCACACCTTCGACACCGTTCACACCAGCGCTGCCCGCCGCTGGCGCGGCGCCGTCGACATCCATTGGGCAGGCAGCTGCAGAGGAGGAGGATGCGCCTGCCAGCTGCCGCTGCTGCTGTGTGTGTGTGTTGTGTGCATGTGTGTGTGTTGTTTGCGTGCGTGTTGTGTGCGCGTTGTGTGTGTGTGTGTGTGTGTGTTTGTGCGTATCTGTGTTGTGTGTTGTTAGTGTGTGTGTGTGCATGCATGCATGCATGCGTGTGTGCTTGCATGCATGCCGCACGCACCTGCCCGTGCTGCGCCCCTCCACCGCCCTCAACGCCCTCCATCGGTCGTGCAGTCCCGGACACCCCAGCGGAAGCAGACGCCCCGCGTGCCGTCGGCCGCGGCGAACCGGAAGCCCCGGCAGCAGCAGCGCCAGTGGGGCGCGCGGCCGGCGCGGCAGCGGCGCTGGACGCAGCCGCCGCCCCCGCGTGGTTGCGCGCGTTGGGGCACGCGGCGCGCGCGCCTGCGGGGCTGCCGGCGCTGGTGCGGGAGCGGCGCGCGCAGCACGCACACACATCCCAGCCGCAGCCCTCGTGCGTGCACTGCGGATGGCGAGGCGGCACAACACAGTGAGCAGAGTCGGAGCGCGCATCGCAGCAGCGCGCTTCAGCATCACATCGCAGTACACAGCACAGCGCACAGGGCATGGTGGCCACCACACAGCACAAGATAGCGACTCCACAGCACAGCACACAGCACAGCGCAGAGGACGGCCACGCCATCCCACATCCCACAGCACAGCACACAGAGCAGATAAGCAACCAAACAGCACAGCACATAGCATCACGCTGACGTTCAGCACATAGCACACAGCACACAGTAAACAGCACACAGCACGACTCGCACCTTGAAGCGCAGGTTAGGAATCAACGTTGTGCATCACAGCGCAAACAGTACACATCAAACAGCACACAGCACACAGCACACAGTACACAGCACACATCAAACAGCACACAGCACACAGCACACAGCGCACAGCACACAGCACACAGCAAACAGCACACAGCTCACAGCACACAGCACACAGCACACTGAACAGCACACAGCACGACTCGCACATTGAAGTGCAGGTTAGGAATCGACGTTGCGCATCACAGCGCAAACAGTACACATCAAACAGCACACAGCACACAGTACACAGTACACATCAAACAGCACATGGCACACACCACACAGAAAACAGCACACAGCACGACTCGCACCTTGAAGCGCAGGTTAGGAATCAATGTTGCGCATCACAGCGCAAACAGTACACATCAAACAGCACACAGCACACAGTACACAGTACACATCAAACAGCACATGGCACACACCACACAGAAAACAGCACACAGCACGACTCGCACCTTGAAGCGCAGGTTAGGAATCAATGTTGCGCATCACAGCGCAAACAGTACACATCAAACAGCACACAGCACACAGCACACATCAAACAGCACACAGCACACAGCACACAGCGCACAGCACACAGCACACATCAAACAGCACAGCACACAGCACGCAGCACAATGAACAGCACACAGCACGACTCGCACCTTGAAGCGCAAGTTAGGAATCGACGTTGCGCATCACAGCGCAAACAGTACACAACAAACAGCACACAGCACATAGCACACACTACACAGTAAACAGCACACAGCACGACTCGCACCTTGAAGTGCAGGTTAGGAATCAACGTTGCGCATCACAGCGCAAACAGTACACATCAAACAGCACACAGCACACAGCACACAGCACACAGCACACAGTACACACCAAACAGCGCACAGCACACAGCACACAGCACACAGTAAACAGAACACAGCACACAGCACGCCCCGCACCTTGAAGTGCAGTTTAGGAATTGACGTTGCGCATCACAGCGCAAACAGTACACATCAAACAGCACACAGCACACAGTAAACAGCACACAGCACGACTCGCACCTTGAAGTGCAGGTTAGGGATGGACGTTGCGCACGCGTCGCACTGAACGCGCTCCTTGTCCATCGATTCGAGCGGCACGTCCTCAAGGGTGTCGAAGCCGGCGGCGCGCGCCTGTGTGTGTGTTCGCGTCGCGTTGTCACTTTTTTTTTTTTGCCCTTTTTTTTTTGCTTGCATGATTGCATGATTGCTTGATTGTCTGTGCGCAGTCTGTGCGTGTGTGTTTATGTTGGCATGTGCTTGTTTGTTTGATTGACTGATATAAATTTGGGTAGTTACTTAGTAAGTTACTTAGTTAGTTTGTTATTTTGTTCAGCTGTGAGTAATTCATTTGCAAGTTTGCTTGCTGCTTTGCTTGCTTGCTTGCTCGAGTGATCGCTTACGTGTGCACGTGTTTGGTCGCCCCTGATGCAACACACCTCATCGTTTACTACCGCAAGGAAGCCCGCCAGAGGCGCAGTGTACGCCAGAAAAAAGTGCAGCCCCCTTCACACGCTGCCTACCAAAACATCCCTGCTTTCTACAGAGAGAGAGAGAGAGAGATATCGTTACAGAGAACTCTGCACGGCAGACCTAGATAGGCTGTTTCTGGTCATCATTGAGGAGATTCCATTTGGAGGCGGGTGACTAACCGTGCGCCAACAAGAGGGTGAATAACCTCATTCAAAAAGCAGTGGGGGAAAGGGGCAAATGCGGGTCACTGACGGCTGTGTTCGTCACTCCGCTTCGACTGAGTTTAAACTAGGTCTCGGCAGATTGACATCCACAGTTGTGGAAATCTCGCTAAGAGGATCCACTCGGGGGTGACTCGCTTGGACAAGAGGTCCATGAACTCGGGGTGCTTGGAGATGTCGCGTTTGAAGTTGGAAAAGTGGGTGTTTGCGGAGGAACGGAACTTGACGGAGTGGGCGAAAAAGTCGCCGGCGCTGAGCCGGTAGGATGTGATGGCGCCGCCGGCATAGAGCGAAGTCATGTCCGGTCGGCGGTACGCGAAAAGGGCGGCAGTGGGGGGGTATATGATGTCGGGAGGGAGTGGGGGGGAGAAGGGACGGGCGGGTGTGTGGAGATGGAGGGGCGGGGGGACGGGGGAGGTGGGAGGCGGCGGATGAGGGAGCCGATGAACGTAGCACGGTGCTTGTTGATCGTGTCGATGATGGGGAACGTACAGGGGGGGGAGGCATGCATCGTGGTGGTGGAGGTGTGCTCTGTGGTGTGAGGAGGGATGCCCTTGATGAGGCGGAGGAAGCGGTTGTGGGTTACTTCAAGTCGGTGGATGTGGGCCTTGTTCAACGTCCATGTCTGGCAGCCATACAGTAGGGCAGAGATCACAAAGGCGTTGTAGAGGTGGATCTTGGTAGTGGGAGAGATTGAGTTGGAGTTCCAGAACCGGGGAGTGAGACGGTTGAAGGTGTACCAGGCACTTCCGATCCGGCGTGAGATCTCTGAGCCGAGGATGTCGGAATCAGACGTGTTGGGAGCGTCATCAGAAGGGGCGGCGGGGGAGGACAGAATACTTCCCAGGTATTTGAACTTGGAGGTGGAGTGGACCAGGTGGGGGGTAGATGAGGAGTTGGAGGGGATGGTGATAGGGGCGGAGGGGACGGTGTGGGCAGAAGGGTGGCCGAGGGATTGTGCCACGGTTTTGTCGTAGTTGATCGCAAGGGCCAGGTCTGAACAGATGCGGTCGAGGAGGGTGAGCATGGTGCGGATGTCTTCCTCGAAGGGGGCGAGCAGGGCGATGTCGTCGGCGTAGAGAAGGAGGGGGAGTATGGTGGTCAAAAAGTCCTAGCGGGACTCAGGGGTGTAAAGTTTTCCGTCGATCATGTAGCCAATTTGAATGCCAGCGTTGGGGAGCTGGGCAATCAGGGACCGGACAACTGTGTCGATGTAGACATTGAAGAGGAGGGGGGAGAGGGGGCAGCCTTGCTTGACGCCAGCTTTGAGAGGGAAAGGGGCGGAGTATGCACCGTTGACTCGGGCTCTGGCGGTGGCACCAGAGTAGAGGCTTTCGATGCGTGCAAGGAGGGCAGGGTGCGCGCCGCGGATGAGGAGGGTTTTCCAAAGGGCGGCGTGGTTGACACTGTCGAACGCCTTGGACAGGTCGACGTAAGCCACATGGACGGGGGCGCGGGCGCGGTGTGACTCCTCTTGGAGGCGTCGTGGGTGAAGATGGCATCGGAGGTGCCACGGCCCGGACGGAAGCCAAACTGGGAAGTGTGGAGGGTGGGCTCTAGCTGGAGCTTGAGGCGGTTGAGGAGGATGTGAGTGTAGACCTTGCCAGCGACGGGCAGGAGGGAGATGCCGCGGTAGGACTTGCTGCGCGTGGGTGGGCCCGAGGATGCGCCCTTGTAGAGGGGGCAGATGTCTGCTTGGTTCCACGCGGCGGGGATGGAGGTGGTGTTCCAACAGGTAAGGATGATCTGGTGGAGGGCGGTTGCGGTTGCGGTGCCGCCGTGTTTGAGGAGGGGGGAGGTGATGTCGTCAGAGCCGGGGGCAGAGTTTCTGAGGGATTTGATCGCGGAGCCCACCTCGCTCAGAGATGTCTACACAGTGCACTGCACACCACAGATCATCGCACACCGCACTACACACCAAGCCTTAAACACCACCACAACGTCGGAGGACTGACCAATCGATCACCACTGGACCAACCTCCTCGTCTTCTTCAGCCAGCAAGCCCACCAGAGGCTGCGCCATGTACGCCAGCGAAGTGCAGCCCCCCTCCACACGCTGCCTGAAACACACCAACCCGATTGAGTTTCTCACGTGATTTTTTGAGTTCAGGTTTGTATGGCTTCATGTGGAGGTTGAAACCACTGGACCCACCTCCTCATCTTCTACCGCCAGCCAGTCCGCCAAAGGCTGTGCAGTACATGACAGCGCACGGCGCGGCCCCCCTCCCTCCACACGCTACCCTCAACACCACCCCCGCGTAGCTTTCAGGGTTCTGTGGTGAGGGGTGCACTACACTGCGCAGCGAGCGGCTGCGCAGTGTAGACACAGCGAAGTGCCCCCCCCCCCCGCCACACGCTGCATACCGCCATACCATCCTCACAGGATTTAGGGTTCAGGGTTTTGTGGCTCTATGTGGAGGTCGAAACCACTAGACCCACCTCCTCGTCTTCTACCGCCAGCCAGTCCGCCAGAGGCTGTGCCGTGTACGAGAGGGCGTATCGCGCAAACTCGGCGCGCGCGTCCGCGTTGTACGTGCGCGCGGTGACGGCCGTCTCCTGCACACAGTTTTGGGTTTGAGGTTTGAGTGGGCAGTTTGGTTGGGCGGTTGAGTCTGGGTTTTAATTGGCGGTTGGGTCTGGTTTGAATTGGGTGGTTACGTCTAGGTTTGAATTGGGTTTGAATTGGGAGGTTGGGTTTAAATAAAGTGAGTCGGGCAGAGGATCCGGAGCGCGCGTGTGGTTGTGTGAGAAACTCGGAGCGCGCGTCCGCGCCGTGCGTGCGCACAATCACAGCCGTCTCCTGAAATATTTGACAAAGAATCGGGTTTAAATTCGGTGGTTCTGGACTTGGGCGGTTGGACACGGTTCTGGGTTTGAATCGGGCAGTTGGGCTTGCTGTGGGTGATTTTGAGCGGGCAGCAAGACTGCACTGCACGTCGGCGTCGTAAGTGCGCGCGGTCACGGCCGTCTCCTGCACACAGTTTTGGGGTTGATGTTTGTGTGGGCGGTTGGGCTGGTCGGTTGAGTCTGGGTTGGTCGGTTGAGTCTGGGTTTGAATTGGGCGGTTGGATTTGAATGAAGTGGGTCGAGCAGGGGCGCCGGAGAGCGTGTGTGCGTGTGAGGAACTCGAGGCGCGCGTCCTCGCTGTGTTTCTGTGCGGTCACAGCCGTCTCCTGCGATATTTGATAAGCAGTTGGGTTCGAACTGGGTTAAGTTGGTTTCAAATTGGGGGCACTTGTGCAGCATTTGGGCGGGCAGCGAAAATTAGAGTGCGTCCCCGCGTCGTACGAACGCGCGGTCACGACCGTCTCCCACACACAGCATGTGGCAGCAGTTTGGATTGGTTTCGACAGTTGAGCCTGGTCAATTCGACAGTTTGTTTTGACTGATGTGAGTTGGGCAGGAAAACTCAAGAATGCGTCGCCGCGACGTACGTGCGCGCGGTCACGGCCATCTCCTGCGATGTTTGAAAAGCAGTTGGGTTCGAATTGGGGTTAGTTCGTTTCAAATTGGCGGCACTTGGGCAGCGTTTCAACGTGCAGTGAAAACCAGAGTGCGTCCCCTAATCGCACGTGCGCGTGGTCACGGCTGTCTCCTGCGATGTTTGACAAGCAGTTGGATTCGAATTGGGGTTAGTTCGTTTCAAATTGGGGGCACTTGGGCAGCGTTTCAACGTGCACTAAAACCCAGAATGTGTCCCCTAATCGTACGTGCACGCGGTCATGGCTGTCCATGGCACAGTATGGGTGGTTAAGTTTGGGTATTTCCATCGCCACCGATGCCACCACCGCACCCTCTCTGTGAGCGTGTACTGGGACACACACACACACACGCACGCACACACACACCTGGTGCACGCGCGGCTTGCAGTTGCACACACCCACACACACCCACACACCCACACACCCACACCTGGCGTAGGCACGGCTTGCAGTTGCACACGCCACGGCAGAACGGGCACTGGTGACAGATGTCGAGGTAGGACAGCTCGGGGAAGTAGCGCGCGGAGCATGTGCGGCAGTAGGACCTGCGTTTGTGTGGAGTGTGATGAGTGTGGATGCAACTGAAATGATTTCTTTAAATAACTTAATTTTAAGAAGAAATGATTGTGGGCGAGTGGGGCGGGGTGTGGCAGATGTCGAGGTAGGACAGCTCGGGGAAGTGGCGCGCAGAGCAAGTGCGGCAGAAGGACCTGCGTTTGTGTGTGGGGTGTGTGAATACGCAGTGTGTGCAGATGTGGTTTATTAAGAATAATCAGGAGAGGACGAAGTAATGAGCACATGTGGCACTGGTGGCAGTGTGTGGCAGGTGTGAGCTCGGGGAAGGTGCGCGCCAAGCCAGCACGTGTGGCAGCAGGACCTGTTGTGTGTGGGGTGTGGGGAGTGTGAATGCGACATATACTCAAGAAATATCACTGAAGGTATTGATACATGCATTCGTGAATGTACTTATATGACGACACGGGGAATTCGTGCCCGATTTTCCCAGCCAGCCGCCGGTGTGCGACAGGGGTGCGTCATTGCTCCTGTGTTGTTCAATGTTTTTATTGACTACATAGTGAAAAAGCGCTAGACATGATGCCAGAGGGGGCTGGCGTGTCAGTCGTGACCTAATGCTGATGTATGCCGACGTTTTATGTTTGTTCTCGCATGACCCAGCTCAGTTGACGCTTATGCTGAAAATCCTTGACAAAGTGTCCTCTAGCTTTGGCATGCAAATCAACGCCGCCAAGACAGAAGTGATGATTTTGCCAGCAGATTTTGACGCGGATCTGCCCACGTTTGCGCTGACTGGTGGTGAAGTGAAGACCGTCTCTGCATTTAAGTATCTAGGGAGTTGGATAACCCAGAGTGGTGGTGTGAAAAGGAGATCGGTGTGCGTGTCGGTCGCGCGCTGGGCGTGTTTGCGTCTTTTGATAAGATTTGGGCCAGCAAGAAGATGCAAGTGCAGTCTAAGATGCGGGTTTACAACACTTTCGTGCTGCCCCACTTTCTGTACGGCTGCGAAACATGGGCCCTACTAAAACACAACTGACTCGATTGGAGGTTGCCCACTCTAACTGCCTTCGTCGCATTCTGGGTGTGCGCCTGGTCGACCGGCACAGATTAACTTATATTCGGCAGGCGTGCGACACTGAGCCAATTGAGAGCCTTGTGGCAAAGCGATCAATGCAGTGGCTAGGCCATGTGATGCGCATGCCGGCTTCTTGTCTTCCTCGTACGACTTTTGACTGCACAATGGATGTGACTCGGCAGCAAGGCCGGCCTCCTGGGACTACACGTTGGCAGGCAGCCGGCTGGTGGCTACCGCCCCTCACAAGTAATTGTTAGGGTCAGAACTGGACTTGGGTCTAGGCGGTGGTACTAGGACTAGAGGTAGTCTTTGCTGGAAAGCCGATGTAACTGTAACTTATATGAGTAGCAAATACGACAAGCATAGCCATCGCGTCTAGTAGTAGTTGTGCCATTTCACCCGACGCACTTGATGCAGCGCTTGGCTGCGAGCCCCGACCCCAGCTGGCATACAACCTAGGCGTGCTGGTCCCGTTACATGAATCATGCCATGCAACTGACTCACTTGATGCAGCGCTTGGCTGAGAGCCCCGACTGGCACTCCACGTACACGTGCTGGTTCGGGAAACAAACCAGTGGTGTCATTAAGGAAACCAAGAATGTGCTGTTTGCCCCGACCTTAGGTTGCACGCGATTTAGGCGTGCTGGTCCTGGAAGAAAAAATGCCATGCAATTTACCCACTTGATGCATCGCTTGGCTGAGAGCCCCGACTGGCACTCCACGTACACGTGCTGGTTCTGACAGAAGTGGCACGACTTCGTGACCTTGTACGTGTGTGTGTGTGTGTGTGTGTGTGCGTGTGTGTGTGTGCGTGTGCGTGTGCATGTGTGTGTGTGCATGTGTGTGCATGTGTGTGTGCGTGTGCGTGTATGTGTGTGTGTGTGTTCCTGTCCCTGTGTTCCTGTTCCTGTTCCTGTCACCTGGTCCGTGTGCTTGCGGTCGGAGAAGAGCTTCAGGCGGCCAGACGACATGCCGCGGTAGATGTCACCGTCCCACTGCGCATGGCATGGGTTGGGGCAGCATACGCAGGCAAGCTTCGAATGAGCGGCAGCAGCAGCAGCAGCTGTTGAAGTTCATCTTAGCGATGGGTTAACGGGCAGAAGAAATGCCGTGGTAGATGTCGCCGTCCCAATGCGCATGGGGATCGCAGCAGGCAGCGGAAATATGTGAATCAGCATCGGCAGCAGCAGGTGCAGCAGCAGCAGCGGCAGTAAGCAGCAGGATGTGAATTAGCAGCAGCAGCAGCAGTCTTAGCGATGGCTCAACGGCCAGATGACATGCCGCGGTAGATGTTGCCATGCCACTGCGCATGGCATGGGTTGGGGCGCTGTAAGCAGGCAAGCTTTGGATGAGCGGCAGCAGCAGCAGCAGCAGTTGCAGTCCATCTTAGTGATGGGTTTACGGGCAGAAGACATGCCGCGGTAGATGTCGCCGTCCCACTGCGCATGGGAAGTGCATGCAGACAGAGGAAAGCTGTGAATCAGCAGAAGCGGCAGCAGGAGTGCCCAGCAGCGGCAGTTAATCTTAACAATGGCTGTACGCCGGCCTCTTTTAAACAGTAACAGTACCAGTAACACGGGGTTTCCAGCTAATCAGGCTCTCTTCTACTAGAGACACCCGCCGATACTGCAGCACACTTAAGTACTAGAGTACCGCCGGCTCCCGGCGGATAGACTACCGCTCCGCCGGCTAGACTACCCCAAACAGCGGTCTCTGAGAGACATGTCTGGCAAGGAGCATATAGGAGAGGACCTTCCTCAGGGTCACAGTAGTGGCCGTGTGGCCAGTCAAGCCGGCAGAGCAGACTGGCGCTGACTGGAACGGTCCCCCCTGGCAGCGCATGGCTGTCCAGCTCTCGTTTGCATGGGGCTCAGCCGGCGCCCCATGCCTCATGCATGGCCAGGTCCCACCCTCCAGGGGGGCATTACGACAGAGTTGTCATGGAGGCTGCCTGAAGACCTTCCAACGCCAGTCACCGGCAGACGAGCGACCCCGAGGATGAGCGCGGTGACGAACGCTGCGATATCTTTTAAACACTCCAAAGAATACAAATGTGAAGCGAATTTTGTGTTGGCTAGGCAGACATGCCGCGGCAGATGACGCCTTGCCACTTCGCATGGGAAACGCAGCAGGCAGCGGAAATATACGAATTCAGCAGCAGCAGCAGGTGCAGCAGCAGCAGGTGCAGCAGCAGCAGGTGCAGCAGCAGCAGGTGCAGCAGCAGCAGGTGCAGCAGCAGCAGGTGCAGCAGCAGCAGGTGCAGCAGCAGCAGCAACGTAACAGCAGGAGTCAATGTTAGCAATGGCTATGCGGCCAGAAGACGTGCCGCGGCAGATGTCGCCGTCCCACTGCGCATGGCAAACGCAGTAGGCAGCAGAAATATGTGAATGCGACCATCATCATCATCAGCAGCAGCAGCAGCAGCAGGGTTGCAGCAGCAGCAGATAGCGGCAGGATGTGAATAAGCAGAAGCGGCGCTTCATATCACGGCCAGATGGCATGCCATGAGTTTGTGGCAGTAAAAGCAAGCAGCGGCGGGCAGCAGCATGCAGCAGCATGCAGCAGCAGCAGGCAGCAGCAAGCATGCAAGGCCTTGTGCGCAGGGTGGAGGCTGTGGACCAAGTACCAGAACCTTCCAGGGGCAGTCGAGAAACGTGTCGCCAGCGGTCCCAGTCGCATTCCCTCATACCCTTTGCCTCTTCCCCTGCCAAGACACAAAAGCCTCGGTTCGGACCCACTGACTCTCAACACCCCATCCACCAAACGTACCTTTGCACTGCTCTCCAAGTAGAGAGTCTTCCAGGGGCAGTCGAGAGATGTGTCGCCAGCTGCCATAGCCTCACGGTGCTCTGCGTGTGCGGCCGTGGCTGCCTCCTGTGTGTGTGTGTGTGTGTGTGTGTGTGTGCACGTGTGTGTGTGTGTGTGTGTGTGTGTGCGTATGTGTGTGCGTGTGTGCATGCGCGCGTGTGTGTGTGTGTGTGCCACTGTGTGTGTGTCACTGTGTGTGTGTCAGCTGCCATAGCCTCACGGTGCTCTGCGTGCGCGTGTGTGTGTGTGTGGGGGGGGGGGCATGGTCGGGGGTGAGTGTGTGGGGGAAACGGTGCGGGTGGGGTGGGTGGGGTGGGGGTGGGGGCAGCGCATGTGTGCGCGCCCATGTGCGTGTGCGTGTGCTGCACCAACCTCCGTTATCACCGGCATGCGCGCGCAGCGCGCGCGGCTGCCGCCGCCACCGCCGCCGCCTCCGCCTCCGCCGCCGCCCGCGCCTGACGCACCCTTCTTGACAGGGGGCTCGCCACCGCCCGCGCCCTTGCCCTTTCCCCCTCCAGCGCCAGCACTAGCGCCAGAGACAGCACCAGCGACAGTGACGGCGCCCTTGCTGCTGCCCCCAGGCCCCTTGCCCTTGAGGTCTGGGCTCCCAGCAGCCGGGTCCGCGCCGCCGCTCGCGAGGCCACCGCCGACGCGCGCGCCGCGCCGCGCCGTGCCGCCAGAGCCGCCGTCGTTGACTGTCTCGCCAGCGGCGCCACCCGCGGGGGCATCGGGCGGCACGCGCGCCGCGCCTGCCGCCGCTGCTGCTTCGATGCCGCCGGCCCGTTCGCCGCCCGAGGAGTCCCCCGAGCCCGCGCCCATCGCGCTCGTCATCGCGCGCACGGCGCGCGCGGCTGCGGCGCGCTGGCCGCGCGCCGCCGCTGCCGCGGGCGGCGTGGCTTCGGCGGCGGGCGCGGCGGGCGCGGCAGCTGCCGGCCGTATGCTGCCCACCTGCTCGGCAGCTCCCCCCTTTGGTGCCGCTACAGCCGCTACCACCGCGCTGGCAGCAGCGGGGGCGGCCGCTGTTGCAGCAACGCTGGGGGGCGCGCCGCCAGCGCCGCGCCCTCGCTGCGTGCGCGCCACCTGTGTGTGTGTGTGTGTGTGTGTGTATGTGTGTATGTGTGTGTCTTTGTGCGTGTGTGTGTGTGTGTGTGTGTGTGTGGTAGGCTGAAGCTGTCGCAGCAACGTTGGGGGGCGCGCCGCCATCGCCGCGCCTGCGCTGCGTGCGCGCCACCTGTGTGTGTGGTGGTGGTGGTGGAGGGGGAGTGTCTGGTCCTGCTATCCTCCATCACACACACCACGCACACGCAAACGCACACGCACACGCACACGCACACACACATATACAGATACACACACACACAACCATACACACACCTTTGCGCCGCGAGCACCACCCCCGCGCCGCGCGTCGTGTTCATCCTCCATGTCAAACACACACGCGCATACACACACACATGCACACACACACACACACATACACTAAAACTTCAAGTTTGTCAAAATCGTCGGGGGCTCCCGCCCCGACGCCGCCAATGGCGGACCAACTGGGCTGACAGGGTGCTGCTGCAGCGTGAGCGACTCTGGGTTTTGGAAAATCGGCTATGTCGCCGATTTGCCCTGATCCAGAGCGCTAGTGGCTGTTTGAGGCACGGCGTCATACGGCAGGCAACTGTGAGGCATGCGGGGACGGAGGGCGGGCTGCTGGCAGGAGTCGGCGCCGCCATCGTCGGTACCCCCATGCAGCCACGGGCACCGGCACCGGGCAGAGGCTGCAGCTACGCTACAGCCAGGGCACCGGCTATGGGCATCGGCTATTGATTGACATCGGCTAAGGCTTCGGCTACGGCTAGGGACATCCTGCATCTGCACTCACATCGCATAGCCTAAACGTCCGCCCTCAGGGCATCTGCATCGGCCACGGCTACTTACATCGGCTGCAGCGACGGCTTCGGCCTGCGGACTGCAGCTATGGCACGAATCGCGGGGCACTTCAGTGACCTGCATGGAGGGTCTCTCCATGTAGGGCGAATCTTACTTGCATGAGACACATGACGACGGAGGTGCACTGGCAGCAAGCGCCCTCGCAGCGCAAGCGCCATGCATGGAGGCTGGCGGCATGTCGGGCGTGCGCCACATGATGAACGGAGGAGGAGGAGGGTGGCCAGGCTGGCTGCCCGAACTGAGACGCATGGCGCGACCAGATGTACTAGAGCTAGTGGGATGGACACAGTCAATGTGTATCCACTCAGTGGACTAGTGCGGGTGATAGTATCTGCCTGCCTCAGGGATTGAGTGCGCAAGCACAAGTCTAATACGCCATTCAAGGCGTCCAACAAGACTGTAAAATCGACCATACACACACAGGCGCACACACGCACACGCACGCGCCCCCCCCACCACCACCACAGCCACACCTTTGCGCCCCGACCGCCACCCCCGCGTCGCGCGTCCTGATCATCCTCCATTTCACACACAAACACACACACACACACACAACCATACACACACCTTTGCTCCGCGACCGCCACCCCCGCGTCGCGCGTCGTGCTCATCCTCCATGTCACACACACACGCACGCACACACACACGCATACACAGGCGCACACACGCACACGCACGCGCCCCCCCCCCCACACAACCACAACCACACCTTTGCGCCGCGACCGATACCCCCGCGTCGCGCGTCATGATCATCCTCCATTTCACACACAAACACACACACACACACACAACCATACACACACCTTTGCTCCACAACCGCCACCCCCGCGTCGCGCGTCGTGCTCATCCTCCATGTCACACACACACGTACACACACACACACATACACAGGCGCACACACGCACACGCACGCGCCCCCCCCCACACAACCACAACCACACCTTTGCGCCGCGACCGCCACCCCCGCGTCGCGCGTCCTGATCATCCTCCAATTCACACAAACACACACACACACACACACACACCTTTGCTCCGCGACCGCCACCCCCGCGTCGCGCGTCGTGCTCATTCTCCATGTCAGACTGTGCACCAGGCGGTACAGCAGCAGCCTTGCCACCGCTGCCTGCAGTAGCAGCAGCCGCAGCAGGGGCAGCAGGAGCAGCAGCAGCAGGAGCAGCAGCGGGCGCAGACCCTGCGGTACATGTGTGTGTGTGTGTGTGTGTTTGTGTGTGTGTGTGTGTGGTGCGGCAGCAGCCTTGCCACCGCCGCATGCAGCGGCAGCAGCAGCAGCAGCAGCAGCAGCAGCAGCAGCAGCAGCAGCAGTACCTGTGGCAGCTGCGGAGCACTTGGGCCCCCGCACACCTGCACCCGCACGGTTGCAACCTCATGCCTTATACCCCAAAATGGGCGCCTGGCAGACGATGAACTCCACCAGCACACACACACACACACACACACACACACACACACACACACACACACCGGCACACACACCGAGACACCCACTGACACTCCCACCAAAACACACCGACACACCCACCAACACACACACTGACACACCACCAACACACCCACCGACACACCCACCAACACACCCACCAGCTGCTACAGCAGCACAGCGTTTGAGAGCTTCCGCTCATCCGCGTCCGCACGGTTGCAACCACATATAAGGCGTCCGATGCCTGTGAACTCGACCACCTTACACACACACCGACACACCCACCAACACA
>VFSX01000168.1:240000-265000 GCA_016618255.1 Chlamydomonas sp. UWO 241 | reverse complement strand
TACCAATCATCATCAACAACAACAAAACCCACCTGCAACGCAGCATCGCCTCAATCGGAAGCTTGGGACTGTCACCAAAGAGACGTGTAACCTGTGTGTGTGCGTGTGTGTGTGTGTGTGTGCTCGTGCGGTTGTGTTCCTGTTCCTGTTCCTGCTCCTGTTCCTGTTCCTGTTCCTGTTCCTGTTCCTGTTCCTGTTCCTGTTCCTGTTCCTGTTCCTGTTCCTGTTCCTGTGTGCGCCCGCGCCCTGTACCCTGTGCCCTGTGCCCTGTGCCCTGTGCTGACCCTGTGCATGTGCATGCACAAAGCCCAGCTCCTTGCGCCTGCGCCTGTGCCTGTGCCTGAACGTGTGCCTGACTTTTTGTCTGATCCTGTGCCTGACCTTGTGCAGTGCATGCACAAAGCCCAGCTCCTTGCGCCTGCGCCTGTGCCTGACCCTGTGTCTGATCCTGCGCCTGGCCCTGTGCCTGTGCCTACAACACGCCCACCTCCTTGCGCGCGGCATGTGATGCGCCGGCGCCTGCGCCTGTGCCCATGCCTGCGCCTGAACCTGTGCCCGACCCTATGCCTGACCCTGCGCCTGACCCTGTGCCTGCGCATGCACAAAGCCCACCTCCTGTGCCCTGTGCCTTGTGCTGACCCTGTGCATGTGCATGCACAAAGCCCAGCTCCTTGCGCCTGCGCCTGTGCCTGTGCCTGCGCCTGTGCCTGTGCCTGTGCCTGTGCCTGTGCCTGTGCCTGTGCCTGTGCCTGTGCCTGTGCCTGATCCTGTGTCTGATCCTGCGCCTGACCCTGTGCCTGTGCCTGCAACACGCCCACCTCCTTGCGCGGCATCGTGATGCGCCTGCGCCTGCGCCTGTGCCCATGCCTGCGCCTAAACCTGTGCCCGACCCTGTACCTGACCCTGCGCCTGACCCTGACCCTGTGCCTGCGCATGCACAAAGCCCACCTCCTTGCGCCTGCGCCTGTGGCTGACCCTGTGCCTGGCCCTGTGCATGACCATGTGCCTGTGCGTGCACCAAGCCCACCTCCTTGCGAGGCATCGTGATGCGCAGGTCCTTGCCGCGCCCCGGCCCTCGCAGGCTCTCGTCCGCGTCCGTCCCAGCATCCGTGCCGTTTCCGCCCCCGTCGGCGTCACCCATGCTCGGGTTGGCGGCGTCGCCCGCAGTGGCGGCAGAGACGGAAGCGGCCATGGCAGGATCGGGCGGGCCGGACCCGCTGCGCCAGCCGACCTCAGGCTGCTTCTTGTGGTGGCTGCGCTTCGCTGCGGCAGCGGCGTCCTCTGCGGCTCGGGCGGCGTCGGCGGCGTCGGCAGCTCCCACGGCTTCCGCGGCATCTGCGTCAACCGCGGCCTCCGCGGTGTCGGCAGCTACAGCGGCGACGGCGGGCGCGGCGGCACCGGCCAAAACGGCAGCGATGGCAGCGCCGGCGGCCACGGTGCCTGCGGGAGGGTTGGGTGCAAACCGACCCTGGTGTCGATGTCGGCTGGGCTGGGCGCTGGGCGCCGGCTGCTGCGCTGCGACGGTGTCTGCTGCTGCTGCTACTGCTGCTGCGGCGGCGGCGAGGGTGTCCACTGGTTTGGTGGTGTCCGTGCGCTGCTCAGCTGCTGCGCCGTCGGTGATGTCCCATGCGGTGGACGGCGCTGCAGCGGCCGCTGGCGCCTGCTGCTGCTGCTGCTGCGAGCGCTGACTGCGCTTGGCGCGCGTCTGCTGCATCTGCTGCGGCTGCTGCGGCTGCGACATCTGGTGCTGCGGCTCTGTCTGCTGCTTCGACTGCTGCTCCGACGGCTGCTGCTGCGGCGCCTGCTGCGCCGCCGCCTGCTTGGCCCCCGCCTGCCGCTTGGGCGAGGCAACGGCTGGCGGCTCCTCAAATGCGGCTGCGCCGGCCTTGAAAGGCGCAGCAGCGGCCGTGGGAGGTGCAGCCGTGGCCTTGGGGGCCGCGAAGGCAGCAGGAGCAACCGTTGGAGGCGCGGCGGCAGCAGCAGCAGCACCGGCGGCGGCAGCAGCATCGGCAGCGGCAGCGTCCCTCTTCTGCGTCGCCGACTTGCTCCTGCCCTGCCTCGGCGGCACAGCCGCAGGCACAGCCACCGGCACAGCCGCAGGCACGGCCGCAGGCACAGGCGCAGGCACGGCCGCAGCTTGCGCCCGCTCCCGCTCCTGCTGCTGCTGGGGCTGCCCAAGGCCAGGCGGGGGGCGCTGCCCATTGCTGGCCGCGACAGACGCGACTGGGCGCGAGACCACGCCGCTCCGCTTGGCGGCCTGCTGCTGCTGCAGAGCTTGGAGGCGCTGCTGCTGTTGCTGACGCCTCGCCTCCTCCTCAGCTGCGTCCGCCTGCTCAATCGTCTGCTGCACATGAGGCTTTCCCTCTGCTGCGGCGCCTGCTCCCCAATCAGAGCTGCTGGCCGCGCTGCACTGCTTCCTGCCGTGCTCCGGCCGCTGGAACACAGACGGGTCGGGAGTGTAGTCTTTGGTAGTTAGCAGCAGCACGTACGCGGGGGGCTGCGGCGCCCGCTCTGATGGCGCCGGCATTGGGGGCAGCGAGCCAGCCCTGCCCTTCTGCCGCGAGCTCTGACGCGCGGGACCTCCAGTGGCGGTGTCCTCCGGCGCCTCGTAGCGCATCGCGACAAGCTGGTGGTCGGCAAACGTGCCGGGCAGGCAGGAGATGGTCACCTGCGTGTCGTCGTTAGTGGCGTTCGCCACCAGCACCTCGGCGTCTGCCCCGCCGGTCTCAGTCAGGACCGGGTGCTCCACATGGTCCGGGCCATTGATGACAAACGCGCGGCACACTACCTTCTTTGGCGCGGTGCCCGGCTCCTTGGGCATGGCCTCGTTGCGGTGACTGCCCAGCAGCCGTGTCAGGTAGGACCGCTCGAGCACCATCGGCGGCGTCGCTGCGCTCGCGCCCTTCTTGCGTCGGTTGGCCCTCGGTAGGTACTGCGGCTCAGGCAGGAGGAGACCATAAATGGGGACGCATGACGCGGCGGCAGCGCCAGCCAGGGAGCCGCCGGCGCCGCGATCGGGCGTCGCAGACCGGTGGCTGTTGCTGTGGCTGAGCGGCGGTAGCATCGGCATCGGCGCACGCGCAGGCGGCAGCGGCGGCAGCGCCAAGCCGTTGCCAGCAGCAGCAGCTGCTGCGCCCGCTGGTGCCGCTGCGTCCTTGCCCGTCTTGAGAGGAGGCTGTGTGGCATCCATCTCGCCCCCCGCACCACCGCCCATGGCAGCGTCGCCGGCAAGCGTGCGCGCCTCCTGCTTCTGGTAGGCCAGCAGCTGCGCCTGCTCCTCTGGCGAGCCGGAGCCCTGGCCAGTCGCCTCTGAGGGGTTGTCGCCCCGCGCGGCACGCAGGTCGACAAGGCCTGCAGGGTCCATGTCGCCGCTCACGTGCGGCAGCAGCTGCTGCTGGTGCTGAAGCGCCTCACCCGCTGTCGTCGCCATGGCTGCTACTGGCTATGGGTGCTCGGCCCTACGCTTGCGTGCCGTGTGCGTGCGCGGCCGGCCTGCAGCATGCATGCGCCGCGTGCGCTGCCCCTTGCTGCTACTGCCGTGGCGTGCTGCCACCGCCAGCAGCAGGTGGACTGATGCAGGCAAGGGGCTCTGAATGCACGCTCGATGGCCTGCACGGGTGCACGGTGAGGAGGCGCGGTGGGAGAGCGGCAAAACAGCGGTGATGGGATGCGCATGCAGGCTGCCGAATCCGCAGCAGGGGGACCTGCGCGTAGCATGCACGCAGCCTAGCTTCGAAGGCAGGTGCATACAGCAGCTGATCCACGCAGCTGTGCGGCATTGCGCGCGCATGCGGTGCTCGCAGGTCGTTGCCGCTGCAGCAACTGTGCAGACTGCCAGGAAGAGGGCTCCGCCATCTTCCTCCCCCCTGGCTGCATTGTCGCCCAACAGCCGCATGGCAGCACACCGGCATGCAGCGGTGCGGCGATCGGTGGCGAGGGGGCGCCATTGGGCGCCATTGGGCGCCTCGAGCTGTGCCCATGCCCCATGCACATCGATCACCACCGACACCTCCTCTCAATCCCCCTCTCAATCCCATGGACGCACAGACGTGACGGCCATGCATGCGCCCACCTGCTGAGGCGGGGGACCGCAGGAGGACAGCAGCAGGTGCAGCAGAGCTCCCTGCAGTGAGGGCAGTGCTCCTCGCCGCTCCCGGTGCGGCAGGGGACCACAGCAGACTGGCTGCTGTGTTGTACGACGGTTGTTTGTTGTTGATGCGGCTGCACAGACGGGAGTGTGCGGAGAGGGCCATGCACACGCACACACGCACACACCAAGGGTGGGACCAGGTTGGGAACCATGCAGGGCGTGCAGTGCCCTGCCCCTTTTGGGTCCAGCCCTTGGGCACCAGGCCCCAGCCACTGTGATGTTGGTGTGCACACTGCATCGGAGGCTTCCGGGCAGAGCAGGGTGGCGTACTTGGCGTGGTGCAAGTGTGCGTGTGCGCGCCACTTTGACGGCTGCGCAGCCGTGGTCCGGCAGCGCAATCTTGCTGACCAGCCACAGCAGCAGCAACCACGTCCATTGCACCCCCAATGCCGCACCTCCGCACGCGCACAGGGTCCCTCGCGAGGGGAGGAGGCTCCGCGTGGGAGCTGGCCTGCCTATGGCGGCTCTCAACAAAAAAATAATGCACGGCGGTCCGACCAGTCAACCGGTCCGATAAAGCGCTGTGCGCTTGCGTGGCGCCTTCCTCCCTGCGCCAAAGCACCAGCATCACGGTTTCGTACGGGTTTGCACGCACGCGCTCAGAGGACCCCGGAGCGTGATTCAATGCCTAGACTACACGTCTACGGGAACTCTTTCTCGGAGATCCCACAAGGCCGCGCAGTGCGCCAGCCTACCAGCACCAGCATCACCTATGATGGGGCGTCTGGGCCGCGGTGGCGGGGCGCCAAGGCCGCGGTGGTGACAGCTCCTAATGCATTCGCCATATGGGTACCCGGCCTGCTTCGAATGGTCACCCCGCTGTCAGCGGCTGACCTGTAACAGTTACAGTTACAGTTACATCGGCTTTCCAGCAAAGACTACCTCTAGTCCTAGTACCACCGCCTAGACCCAAGTCCAGTTCTGGCCCTAACAATTACTTGTGAGGGGCGGTAGCCACCCAAAAGACCTGATGATGGATTTAAGAGTCGTGTGTGACGCACCTATATAATAGGCAGCGTCGTACCCGAGTAGCCAGCCCCCCGCAGCGCTCGCGTGCTTCACGGCGAGCTACGTCGAATACGCTGCCTGTGGCTGGAGCGTCACACACGACTGGAGAAATCCACCAGCATCATAGTCATAATCATCATTTGGGTGCACAAACATGCCATGGGGCGCTGTGCGACACCCAGGGCATGCGAGGCCTCTTTCAAACGCGTGCCGGTGATGCGCGGTTGCCATGACCCGCGCAGATGCACATGTCTCCTGTACCATATTCAGCATTCACAACCATCGCCGCCGCCCGTGCCACGACTGACTGTACGCTCGCAAGTCAGGTGGCTGCGGCGCGCGATTTTGCCGCTGTGGGTTGTTTGGGACGGCACGGCTCATTGGCACAGCTTATTGCTTGGCTCATTCGAAAGCCTGTCTCACCAGCTGCCCAAAAGCATCTCCAATGGTCGAATTCCGTTGACTGGAGGAAGCCCTTTCTCCAAACCTGAAAGGCGAATCCCCACGTGTGTTCACATTGTCAATGCCAACTACGACCGTTGATCTTCGAGCCGTTTTTTACGGTGTTCTTTGCCGCCCAGACAGGTCTGCTACTTGCTATGCTGCTGGGTGCTCGGGCCTGCGCGTGCGTGCCGTGTGTGCGTGCTCGGCCGGCCTGCATGCATGCGCGTGCGCTGCCCCTTGCTCCTACTGCCACCAGCAGCAGATCTGACACAGGTAAGGTGCTCTGAAAGCACGCTCGATACCCTGCGGGTGCACGGTGAAAGGCACAGTGGGGAGAGCGGCGAAAAACGGTGATATTGATGAACGCAGGCAGGCTGCCAAGTCCGCAGCAGGGGGGGGGGGGGCTGCGCGTGGCACACACGCAGCCTAACTCGCCGCTCCCGGTGCGGCAGGAGACCACGGTAGACTGGCTGCTGTGCTGTGCGGTTGTTTGCTGCTGATGTGACTGCACAGACAGGAGTGTGCTACCAGCCCCGCTTCTGGTGGTTTGGGGGACGGCCTCTGGTCCCTTATGGTTTATACCTTGAGCTATCCTCCACCCACCGGAGGGGCTTTGGAGAGGTGCCTGTGGCCTGTGCTGCTGCTTAGCGCCCACCACCTAGTGTGGGTAGCGCTACTGTGGGCTACTTTTGTAGCTTGACCTTTTGGTGGGCTTTGTGCCTGCTGTCTGATAGTCCCGCTGGAACTTTGGAACTGATCGTGACCGCCGGCAGTGGATGTGTGACACTGCTCTCTCTCGCACAGACGGGAGTGTGCGGAGAGGGCCATGCATACGCACACACGCAAGCGTGGGGTGGGAACCATACAACGCTAGACCCCTTGGGTCTTGCCCTTGGGTCTTGCCCTTGGTCACAAGGCACCAGCCACTCTGATGTTGCCTGCACACTGCATCTGTGGTGAACGGGCAGGTGATGATGGCGTGGTGTGTGTGTGTGTTTGTGTATGTGTTTTACGTGTGTGTGTGTGTGTGTGTGTGTGTGCGTGTGCGTGTGTGTGTGTGTGTGTGTGTGTTTGTGTGTTGTGTGTGCCATGGGGCTCTGTGCGTCGCCCATGGCCTGCCAGCCTTGCAGGCCTCCTCCACACGCGTTGCCATGAACCGCGCAGCTGCGCGGGTCTCCCGCACCTTTGCAGACACAGCGCATGGTCGCAGCTCACTGCTCGGCTTCATTAAAAGCCTGCCGGCCATCTCCATGGAATTCGTTCAAATGAATGTCCGTTTTTTTGCTGTGTGCCACCCAGCAGCCACCATGGCGCATCACAGCATGTCATCACAGGCGCGCATGTGTGGGCCCGGCTACTCCCCTGCCCCCTCTCAAGACCGTCCACAGGAGGCCAACTGGCACGCCTACGCACCCAACTATGGCGTACATCGAGGCACCCCTGGCGTACAGGGCGTAGTGCGGAGCGGTACGGAACATTGGTTTCGGACGGGGCGGAATGACAGTCACCCTTTTTCGCCCCGCCTCGCGAGCAGCCTCAGACGCGGGCTCCCACGCTTGCGGGGTATCGATCTGGGCAATCTGCGGCTGGCATTCGTCGCTCTACCCAGCACTTGGTTAGGTGGTGGGTGTGGGTCAACACCCAGTCAGTGGTGCGAGGGACATGGTGCCCACTGCGCCACCAACCCTGATCCTGCCCTGCGGTAACTGCTAGCATCCGCAGCACGTAGGCTTGACTCGGCTGCGCGCTACCACGTCGCTGGCGTCCCGTGTGCTGGTGTCTATTCGAGGCGAGCAGCACGCCAGAGGAGTGCCGCCACCGCAGCCTCGACGCCCCGCCCTCGCGGACCAGACGCCCCATCACAGGTGGGACCGTTTGGTGCAGGGAGGCAGGCGCCACGCGGGGCGCACAGAGTGTTAGGGTGACATCATCGGGGGCGGCCTGGTTGACCGATGCCATGTGCGCATGCCCAGCCCCCGTCCTGATCCCTCCCGCGGCGTATCGCACGTGCCATAGCTATTCTTACGTCTGCTAGGAGGACGGTGTGTGCCGTGGGCGCATGCGCACGGGGGCGTGCCCTGAATCACCGCATGAGGGGATCCACTGCTCACCGCGGTCTCTGACCCTCCGCGTGCGCGCCAGGCAAGCCGTGGCCGTGGCTGCCAGGGCACACCACTTCCACGGGCAGTCCAGGTGCCTAGGGGGCGGGGCGGCTGTTGGGGAAAGGAGGGAGAGGGCGCATGGTCCCGTCGCCTTGGTCGCAACCTCCGGGGCGCCGCAGCGAGTCCACGCGCCTGTGCGCTTGCCGTGCCGTGCGAATCAGCGGACGTGAGGGGGCTGGTGCAAGCCGCGCGTCAAGGCAGTTGCATGCCCACCTCACTAAGTCAGTTCTCCAGTCACCCACAGTGCGCGCGCGTCGCGGCCCATGCGCATGCAAGACCCATGCAGACCCCAACTCCCCCGCCCCCTCCCACCATGCCCCCACCCACGGCAGGACGCAGGCGCAACCTACGCTGAGCCAGGCTACACAGAGCAATCATGGGGCCCGGCAAGCCAAGCTCTGCGAACGATGACGGCTGGCAGTGGCGAAAGTGCGTGTGCGCGCGTTGCGTGCGCGTGCGTGCGTGTGCACGTGCGCGCATACCACTGTGCGCGCGCACTCACCCTTCGCAACTTCCGCATCCCCCTCACCATCTGAGCCCCCCGCAGCACCAGGCACGCTCGACACGCGCCCGTCTCCCTTGGTCAACGGGGCGCGCCGCTTCGTTGGATGTGGCTGATATCTGCTGTCAACCACCCACCCCCTGCAATCCCCTTGAACCCTCAATAAGCATCCTCTCTTGCCGCATCCCACCGCTTACCCGCCCCTCGCAAAGCCTGTCTGGCCGCTGGCCCGCCCCTCATAATGCCCCCAACCGAGCCCCCTGAGAGACCCCCGTTGACTGACTCCCCCCCCACTCATATATGCCTGCCCCTTCCGCCCCTTACCCTCAGACCCCTCCTGTTTCCCCCCCAATCCCAACCCCAAACTCTCCCCCAACGCCATCCTTCAGAGGCCCTCCTGAAGGCCCTCCCGCCGCACCCCTGAGATCGCACCCCGCACTGGTCCCTGGCCGTCGCCCCCCCCCCCCACACACACACACGCACACATCACTACTGTCATTTTCATGTTTGACGAGACATCGTCAGGGGCAGCCAAACCTGCGCTCGGATGCTCTGGCAGAACAGGCCCCCAGCTAGACAGCCATGGCTTAACGTCCCCCCCCCCTGCCCCCCTGCCGCCGCATAGGTACGGCGAGAAGATTGTCAAGGGCAGCCCAAACCCGCGCTCGTACTACAAGTGCAGGTGCATCTGGTCTCAGTGTGTGCCGCGCCTTGGTGCTGTTGCTGTGTGGGAGGCAGGATGGGGGGGGGGGGGGGGGGGCACACACACACGTATACAATGCACGTATGCACACACACACTGCGCAGCACCGCTGGCTGCAGCGCAAAGAAGAGTGTCGAGCGCACACCCACTCAACGCAATCACTCAGCTGACACAGCCACGCAAGCACTCAATCAGTGCACTCAACGCACAAACAGAGGTCCCTGGGAAGGATTTTAGTGATTAGTTTTTTGCCGGCTCCAGCAGCTTTGACCGTTCACACCAGGCACAATACACAGCGGTTATTCATGCAACGCATGCCATTGTGCTGCTCTCGGCAACAGCTTTCCAACGCACCGCTCCACGCCCTCTCCCACTAAGTGTGTGGTGGTTTTCTGGGAGATGAGTAATCCGGCTCGGAGCGGTATACACTCGCAGGGGAATCACTGCGCACAAACCCAACCAAGCACTCAATCACTCCCCACCACCACCACCACACACTGCGCAGCACTGCCGGCTGCAGCGCACACACACGTATGCACTGCACGTATACACGCACACACTGCGCAGCACCGCTGGCTGCAGCGCAAAGAAGATTGTCGAGCGCGCACCCACTGAACTCACTCAATGCAATCACTTGACTCACACACCCAACTGAGCCACTAAACACTCAAGCAATCAATCCCCCCTGCCCACCCACCCCACTCCCCTCACACACACACACACACTGCGCAGCACCGCCGGCTGCAGCGCAAAGAAGATTGTCGAGCGCACAACCGAGGGCGAGACGCTGGCAACAGAGTACAAGGTGTGGAGGGCGTGGGGCGTGATCCAATCAGATCGGCGTTGGCTGAACAGAAAGGCGTGGGGCGTCAGATTTCTGGTTGAAAGGGTTGAGCTAGAGCAGGAAGGGGGCAGATTTGTTTTTTCTTGACCCCATGATGAGTTTTTTTGAAAAGTCCCTTGGGGGACCAGCCAACCCACAGTACACCTGCTGCTTACCTGCTCGAGTCAAGACTTGGTGGGGAGCTCCGCAACACCATTCCGTATCTATGGTTCCATTTGGTGGCTGTGCAACTCACACTCACTTCGTGAAACAGGCCTCAGAAGGCGGCCACACGCCCCGGTACAGCCCCACACTCCAAGGCTCCATCCACACCCTCCCAACTAATTTAACACATACACGACCATGCATTGGGCATCCCTGTCGTTAGCCGAATCTAGCGCATGCTTCCCCAGCCCAATCGGAGGTCTGTAGATTATTCCGGCTCGCAAGGGGTGTGAACCAGTGGTCCACACCAGCCGTCCAGTGTGGGGCCCCCTCACCCTCCCACACCACTGCACTATCTATTGGGTGTGTGTGTGATTGGAGGGTCGATTTTGACTCCTTTTGACAAGAGGAATCCAACGCGCCCACTTTCACATCAAACAGAGGTCACGGTAGAAAGTTACAGGATTTATTTTTGAAAGTCTCCGGACCAACCAACCAACCCCCTGCGGCCCGTTTTGTTAGGAGTGGATATGGATGTAACTAGGGGAGGGGAAGGGCATGGCGCCGGTCCTGTGTGAAAATTCGAAGGTTTTTTTTATCATGGGGTCGAGAATCTGCTGTTCTGCCCCCCCCCCCCCTGAGCTAGAGCTCTGATTATAGGGGTATTAGAGGGGTACAGCCCATATTGTTTGCCTTCATGAGGGGGGGGGTAAACTAAAGTTGTTTAATGCAATTGCGGGGGTCGTATTTGTCGATTTTTGTTGTTTTGACGCCCATTTTGAAATCACGATTTTCGACGATTTATATGAGGCTCTCAGCTGCACAGGGGGGAGGGGGGGGGGGGGGGGGGGGGAACACACGCCCGGCACACACAAACGCAGTGCGAGCATGCCCCCCCCCCCCCCCCTTGCCCCCCCATTTTTCTCACACGCACGCAACACAGTACGGGCACGCGCACCCTCGCGTTGCACTCTCGCGTTGCACCCCCGTCACCCCCCCCCCTCACACACACACCGCACACACGCACGCATGCAGTGCAAGCACGCGCATCCAGCTCCAAGCGCGCACACCCCACCCCACCCCCACACACACCAGTCATTGCGAGCAAGTCCCCCCCACCAACACCACCACCACCCGCACACGCACACACAAACGCAGTGCGAGCATGCGCACCCAGCTCCAAGCGCACCCAAGGCCTCGCGTTTCCGCCCGCGCGGCGCGCCCAAGCCAGAGCCTGAGTTGTCTGGTGACGACGGCGGTGGCGGTGACGGTGCGTGTGCTCGCGTCTGTCTCTCCCCCTCAGACCCACACTTCTCCATTTACTTCCGGGGGCATCACCCCCCTCGGTCCCTCCCTCTCTCTCCCCCCCTGCAACTCGTCCAACGCCCACCGAGTAGCCTGGCCCAAGCCGGAGCCCGAGCTGTCCGGTGACGGCGGCGGCGGTGACGGCGAGTGTGCTCGCGTCAGTCTCTCCCCCTCAGACCCACAAGTTACAAGTAACACGGGGGTTCTAACTAAGCAGGCTACTCTTCTAGAGATGACCCGCTGATACTCCACACACTTAAGTACTAGAGTACCGCCGGCTCCCGGCCAATAGACTACACCTGCCGGCTAGACAACCCCAAACAGCGGTCTCTGACCCACAGTAACAGTAACACGGGGTTTCCAGCTAAGCAGGCTACTCTTCTACTAGAGACACCCGCCGATACTCCAGCACACTTAAGTACTAGAGTACCGCCGGCTCCCGGCCGATAGACTACCGCTCCCGCCGGCTAGACTACCCCAAACAGCGGTCTCTGAGAGACATGTCTGGCAAGGAGCATATAGGAGAGGACCTTCCTCAGGGTCACAGTAGTGGCCTTGTGGCCAGTCAAGCCGGCAGAGCCGACTGGCGCTGACTGGAACGGTCCCCGCCTGGCAGTGCATGGCTGTCCAGCTCTCGTTTGCATGGGGCTCAGCCGGCGCCCCATGCCTCATGCATGGCCAGGTCCCACCCTCCAGGGGTGCATGGACGACAGAGCTGACCCACACTTCTCCATAAACTTCCCTCGCGGTCTCTCCCTCTCGGTCTCCCCCTGCCAATCGTTCAACGCCCACCGAGAAGTCTGGCCCAAGCCGGAGCCTGAGTTGTCCTCTGGGGTGGCTGCGGTGACGGTGAGTGTGCTTTCAACTCCCTTACTACTTTCCCTCTCCCTGCCCCCCCCCCCCCCCCCCTCTCTCCCCCTCGTCTTTCTGTCTACCTACACACGTCCACCCCCTGTCTCTACCCCTCCCTTGGGCCCCTGCAGCAGCGCCGGTGCGCGCACTCACCCGCTCACCTGCCTCTTCACTCTCCCACGCAGTCACGCGCACTCACTCACAGACTCGCACACACTCACTACCGTAGTGATCCATGTACTTTACGGCTAGATAGTTCACGGCAGCGCCTTTGACCGCGAATAGCGAGTCCGTGGAGCAAGCCAGCGCAAAAAAATTGCGACGGACAGTTCACACCCCACACCGAGACCCGATCCGTCGCAATTTTTTTGCGCTGGCTTGCTCCACGGACTCGCTATTCGCGGTCAAAGGCGCTGCCGTGAACTATCTAGCCGTGAAGTACATGGATCACTATGGTAACCGAATCCCATACCCCACCCACCCCACACAGTCGGCGTGCCCGACTATGGGGCCCCCACAGCAGCTCACTCCCATGCTCACCCGCGCACTCACACTCGCTCACTCACCCGCACAATCACGCACTCACGCACACACTCGGAGCCTCTCACACTCCCACTAACACAATCCCGCCCCCACACTCCCACCCTCTCCCACCCCACACAGTCAGTGTGCCCAACTTTGGGGCACCCGCAGAAGCGCCGGCAGGAGCAGCCGACTCAGCACATCCGTTTGCTGAGTCCTTCCGCTCGTGCCACTCGGAGGACGCGGGGTATGAGGTCGAGCGCGGCGACCGGGGCTGTGAGTTGCCTCGTTCTATTCTCCCTCCCCCCTCTCTCCCTAAGTGTTTATGGGCTTGTGTGTGTGTGCCGGCTGGTGGCTACCGCCCCTCACAAGTAATTATTAGGGCCAGAACTGGACTTGGGCCTAGGGGGTGGTACTAGGACTGAGGTAGTCTTCGCTGGAAGGCCGATGTAACTGTTACTGTGTGTGTGGTGGCGTGGTGTCTGCATCCTTCCTCAAGGCCCTACTAAACCCCAAGTTGCGCCACTGGGAGGACGTGGGGTACGAGCTCGAGCGCGGCGACCAGGGCGGTGAGATTTCCGTTCCTCTCTCACTTTTTCTTGCCCTTCATCTCTCTCTGTGACCCCGAGTGTTTCTCGGCTGTTCTGGGGGGGGGGGGTCCCTGCACCAAGACCTTTCTGATCCTCAGTTGTCCCATTGGAGGATGCGGCGTATGAGGTCGACCGCGGCGACCAGGGCGGTGAGTTGTCTCTCCCCATCCCTCCCCCCCTCTCTCTCATGCGCGCACGCGCGCGCTCTCTACAGTGTTTTGGCTCGTGTGTGTGTGTGGGGGGGGGAGGGTCAATCCTGTCTGCCCCACTCAGTGATGCCACTCGGAGGACGCGGGGTGTGAGGTCGAGCGCGGCGATCGGGGCGGTGAGTCGGTCTCTCTCTCTATCTCCCCCCCCCCCTCTCTCTCTCGCACGCGCGCGCGCGCTCTACGGTTTTTTGGCTCTTATGAGGGGGTCTATCCGGTCTGCCCCACTCTGTCATGCCACTCGGAGGACGCGGGGTATGAGGTCGAGCGCGGCGACCGGGGCAGTCAGTCGGTGTCTCTCTCCTCCCCCCCCCTCTCTTGCGCGCACGCGCGCGCGCTCTACGGTTTATTGGCTCTTGTGGGGGGGGCTACCCTTTCTGCCCGTCAGTTATGCCACTCGGAGGACGCGGGGTATGAGGTCGAGCGCGGCTACCAGGGCGGTGATTCGGTCTCTCTCTCGATGCTGTCTCTCCTTGCTAGTTCCTCACTTCTCGCTAGTTTCTCTCTAACCCCCGCCCCCTCCCTCACTCCCCCTCCCTTGATCTCTCTTAATGCTCGTTTCCTTCCTCCCACCCCTATCTCTTCGCTCCCTCGGAATGCTCTGTTTCTGAATGCTGACCGGGCACCTCTTCGTGTTTCATGCTCCCACCCACGTGGCGCCAACAGCTGGGAAGCAACAAATATGTTGACGCACACGATGGAAACAACAGCTACCGGCTACCGCGCACGCACACACTCACGCACACGCACTGCATGCCCCCCCCCCCCCCCCACACACATACCAGGCGGCGCCAACGGCGGCGGCGAGTTCAGCGGCAGCGGGTTCGGCGAAGCAAACGGCTTTGGGGGCGGCGCGGCCAACGGCACCCACCACCCCGGTACCAACGGTAACCAAGCCGGCCCGTCTGCCGGCCCATCGGCCGCGCCCGACGCGTCTGCACTGCACACTGAGCTCGTGTGGCGGCTGAGCCAGCAGCTCGCGCACAACGACTCGCCGTCCAAGCGGCTGGATGCGCTCGCCGCTTGCGCCGAGGCGGCGGAGCACGAGCTGCAGTGCGGAGGTAAGAGAGGGGCGCCCTAGCTTGTCGCCTTGGGTTGTGCGACCGTGTGGCTAGCTAGAGCATTGTCGTGTGGCGGCTGAGCCCACACAATGGCTCACCGTCCCTAGAGGCCTGCGTGTGCGCCGAGGCGGCGGAGCACAAGCTGCAGTGCGGAGCTGAGAGAGACGGCGCCCCCCCCCCCCCCCCCCCCCCCCCCCCCCCCCCCACACCCCACCTAGGGTTACGCGGCCTGTGAGGCTAGGGTTTTGTTACGTTTTAAGCCAGCAGCATGCGCGCAACGACTTGCGGTCCAAGCGGCTCGACGCACTCGCCGCGTGCGCCTAGGCTGCGGAGCACGAGCTGCAGTGTGGAGGTGGGAGAGAGAGCCCCCCTCCCCACCCGCCTAGAGTAACGTGGCCTTGTGAGGCAGGCGAGGGTTTTGTTATGTGTTCACTGCGCCAGCAGCATGCGCGCAACGACTCGCGGTCCATGCGGCTCGACGCGCTCGCCGCGGGCGCCGAGGCGGCGGAGCACGATCTGCAGTGCGGATGTGGGAGAGACAGCCCCCCTCCCCACCCGCCTAGAGTAACGTGGCCTTGTGAGGCAGGCGAGGGTTTTGTTATGTGGTCACTGCGCCAGCAGCATGCGAGCAACGACTTGCCGTCCCAAGCGGCTCGACGCGCTCACCGTGTGCGCCGAGGCGGCGGAGCACGATCTGCAGTGCGGAGGTGGGAGAGAGAGCCCCCCTCCCCACCCGCCTAGAGTAACGTGGCCTTGTGTGGCAGGCGAGGGTTTTGTTATGTGTTAACTGCGCCAGCAGCATGCGCGCAACGACTCGCCATCCCAAGCGGCTCGACGCGCTCGCTGCGTGCGCCGAGGCGGCGGAGCACGAGCTGCACGAGGAGGTGAGGCACCCCCAGTGGTTCAGCAAAGACACCCTGCCCAAAGGAACCGCTGTAGGGTTTGCCCAAAGGACCTTTTGTAGGGTTTAGGGTTCAGCGCCGAAGACCTCACCTACTCCCCACCATCGCACCACGTTGCCACTACCTCATCATCACCGCCCTCTCACCACCTACCCCCCCCCCCCCCCCCCCACACACACACACCTCCTCGCCTCACGGCCACCTAGGAGGACCTCCTACTCAACACCTTCTCACCACCTACCACCTTCTTACCAACTCCCCCCCACCCTCGCACCACATTCTCACCACCTACTCCTTCCTCCTTGCCTCGCAGCCTCGACGTCGCTGCTCGCCTCACAGTCGCCGTACCACATACCACATACCGTAGTGATCCATGTACTTCACGGCTAGATAGTTCACGGCAGCGCAGTTGACCGCGAATATCAAGTCCGTGGAGCAAGCCAGCGCAAAAAAACGCGACGGACAGTTCACACCCCACACCAAGACCCGATCCGTCGCGTTTTTTTTGCGCTGGCTTGCTCCACAGATTCGACAATCGCGGTCAAAGGCGCTGCCGTGAACTATCTAGCCGTAACGGTAACCATCCCCACCCACCTACCCCCCCAATCTAATATTACACCCGCCCCCACGCACACACCTCCCCGCACCGCAGCCTTGACCCACATATGCACCACCTTCTTGCAACATACTCACCACCTTCTCACCACCTTCTTGCCACCTTCTCACCACCTACTCGCACTGCAGCCTCGACCTCGCTGCTTGCCTCGCAGTCCCAGCTCGTCCCCTACACCGCTGGCAAGCGGCGCCGCGGCGGCCCGGCACACGGTACGTCTGACGATGGTTTTTACAGTCGTGTGTGACGCACCTACCGGCAGCGTATTCGACTAAGACCACTAGTAGCCAGACGGGTGCCTGGCTACTAGTGGTGGGGGGCTAGTGGGTCGGGGCTGGACCTAGACAGGGCACTCGGCCCCCAAATCCGTCTCCCCCCATGGGGGCACGGCCGCGGGGTTCACAGGCCTGTGGGATCGCGCCCCCTAGGCATCCACCGTGGGCTTTCTCCTCGGCCCTTATATAAAAAGGACCAGAGATGATTGCAGTGACTCGCGTGCGTGCACGTGCATGGGAAGTGCCTGCCCTGTTTCCCCTACTACGCTCGCAAGCGGCGCCGTGGCGGCGCCGGCGCACGGTACGTCAGGGCTTTCTCCTCGGCCCTCATCTAAACATAGGGCCAGAGATGAGTGCAGTGACTCGCGTTTGCACGCGCATGGGGAGTGCCTGCCCTGTATCCCCTACTCCACTCCACTTGCAAGCGGCGCCGCGGCAGCCCGGCACACGGTTTGTCTGGGCTTTCTCCTCGGCCCACATCTAAAAAGTGAGTGCAGTGACTCGCGTGTGCACCGCACGGGGAGTGCATGCCCCAAATCCCCTACTACGCTCGCAAGCGGCGCCGCAGCGGCTCGGCGCACGGTACGTCAGGGCTCTATCAGAGGCCATCACCTACGAAAGGGAACGGGTGGCGAGTGCAGCGACTCGCGTGCGCGTGCGCATGGGGAGCATTGCTTCCGCAAAGGATCTTGGGGTTACCGTACGGGGCGTGAGCCTTCGCGGGGGGGTCGCTGAAAACTCCCTTCTTTGTGTTTGTACTCGTTTCAGCTCCATGGGGGTTTCAAAACAACAATTATTTGCGAAGGCTCACGCCCTGTACTGTTTATATAATGGCTTACCTCGCGCCGGCACGGCCCACCCCTCCCTTCCTTTAGGTGCGGCTGCCAATGGCTACACGCCGGAGACAACGCGGCGCGCCGCGCCGCTGTCGGCGGGGGCGGCAGCGGGTGGCAGCGGTGAGTAGTGCACCTTGTATACTAACAGAGCATGTTTGCAGCTCCCCCCCTCCCTCCCCTCCCTCCTCCCTCCCCTCCCTTGTGTCTGCGCCTCCCTCCCTTCCCCCTCTTGCCCCTTCGCCTTCTCCCCGCCTCCCTCCATCCCCCAAGTCCGAAAGCAGCCCCCAGGATGTACAGCCAGCCAGCATTCACATTCACAGGAGGATACAGCGCCGCTGGCGCAGGCGGCGCCGGCACGAGTGACACACACACACACACACACGTCCAAACGCAGCTCACAGAACGCGCAGCCAACTCACACACGCATGGGTCCACACCAGCACTCACACACTCACCACCACACCCACGCCTGTGTGCAGGAGGTTACAACGCCGGCGCAGGCGGCGCCGGCACGAGCGGCACCGCCGGCGGCGCCGGCGTGCCCGGGCAGTTTGGGCATGTGGTTGTGGTGATGGATGAAGGCGCGCTGGATGATGGGTACCGCTGGCGCAAGTGAGTGTGCTGATGGTGGAATTTACTCACGCGTGACACACACATCTGCTGTGGGGAGGGAGTGTGTGTGTGTGTGTGGGGGGGATGGGGGCTGACGGATGAAAGCGTGCTGGATGATGGGTACCACTGGCGCAAGTGAGTATGCTAGGGGAGGGGGGGGGGCACCTCGTCAATGGTGTGCCTCTCTGTACAGCCGTCTGGTGCCCAAGCCTGGCCCGTGCTCTGATCTGATTGATGCTTGCTGGCTATGGGTACAGTACCATCCTGGGTTACCATCCCGAGCCCCACAGGCTTCCTAAGCCCTGCCCCACCCCCCAACACACACACACATACGCGAAGATTCAGCGTCTCGCTTGTACTTCAACCCCCAAACCCTTGATAACCTTGCTACCCCCCCCCCCACACACACACACACCCCACACACACGCCATACACACTCAACACACCACACGCACACACCACAAACACACGCACACACAGGTATGGCCAGAAGCAAGTCAAGGGCAGCCCTCACCCGCGGTCCTACTACAAGTGCACGCACGCGGGGTGCCTCGTGCGCAAGCACGTGGAGCGCTCCGGAGTCGATGACTCAAAGATGGTGAGCATGGTGGAGAGCTGATACTTAAATACCCTGTCCATATTGTTTGCATTCGCGGGGGGGGGTCGAAACTGTTGTGTAATGCAATTGCGGGGGTCATTTTTAGTCGTTTTGACGCCCCACATCGAGATGTTCGACGATTTATATTAGTTTCTTAGCTTTGCGGGGGGGGGGGGGGATAATTATGCAAAGACTAACCGCCCGGACGGTATACGTAAATATGATGTGCAGAAAGAGGGGGGTTGTGGAGAGAAGGGAGTGCCTGGTGCACACACGTGGAGCGTCGATGACTCGCGACGGTGAGCTCATATTGGAGGCGATGCGAGCAAGGGAAGGGGGGAATGGACGGAGAAAGGAGGGGAGGTGGGAGTACGCAGGATCGTGGAGCGCTCGATGGCGCAGCAATGGTGAGCTCATATTGGAGGTGATGAGAGCAAGGGCAGGGGGGAAAGGAGGGAAGAGGGGAGTGTGCAAGCATGTGGAGCGCTCCGGAGTCGATGACTCAAAGATGGTGAGCTCATGAGCTTGTGAATATTGGAGATGATAAGAGCAAGGGAGAGGGAGAAAGGAGTAAAGAGAGGAGGGAAGAGGGGCGGGAAGCACGCGGGGTGCCTCGTGCGCAAGCACGTGGAGCACTCAGGTGTCCATGAGTCAAAGATGGTGAGCTCATATTGGAGATGGTAAGAGCAAGGGAAGGAGAAAAGGAAAGGAGGGAGAGGGAAGGGAGGGGAGAGGGGAATGCACAAGCACGTGGTGCACTCGGGCATCGATGACGCAATGGGCTGGTGAGCTCATATTGGAGATGATAGAGAGCTCTAGTGTTAATATATGGGCCATAAGCCCGAATTCGTGCACGTTTTTTTTGCATGCATGCCACGGCCACCACACTCAGTCCCATGAGCCGAAAATGGGCATGTTGGAAAGCTGAAACTTCAGGCTACCTGCTGATGGTCTTATTTCAAAATGTCAAATTCGAATCTTGGCGGTTGCTGTGAGGGCTCAAACCTGGGGGAAACTCAAAACTGGCGCAAAGTTTTTTCAAATTCAAAAAAATCATGGCTCACCTGGTGATAAGCCCCGCCCACTTCTTGAGGCAAACAACAAAACATACATGAAGCTCTGTTCCAAAGGGCAACTCCATTTGACATCATCACCACTGTTTGCATTGGGGACAAACACAGTTTTTGCCCCAAAAAGGCAAAATCCTAGGCAAATTGGCAAAATTTGCCTTCCCACACTTTCCCACCCCATGCGCCCCTCCCAGGCTCCGATGGTGCCAGAAACGGCCACAGCCTTCTGTTGGTTCCCCTTCGGGACCTTGAACCCGCCGGAGGGACGGGGGGGCGACATCGCGCTCGTAGGGCATCGGTGACGAAGCCCGCCATCAGGGCTCGGCCCGCCACCGCTCGCTGCCCGAAATGAGCAACTTCGAGCAGCAGTGACGTGCCACAGGCTCAAGCAATGGCGCCCCTGATTGAAGGTCGCCTAGATTGGGGTATAAGGAACCTAAGTTCGGAAGGGTGGGACGTGAATCGAATTCTACAGCGCGTAATGTGATCGGGAAAAAGTGCCCGAATTCGGGTATTCTGCCTGAATTAAGGCTAATCCAGCAACTAAGACTAGAGTGCCCTTCCCATGCTCAATGGAAGCGGGGGAAGGAGGAAGGAAAGAGAAAAGAGAGGGAACAGGGGTGTGTGTGTTCCCTCCAGTGATATATTTTTGGCTCTACACAGCCATTTGGCTGTATTCCGGTTGTACTTTGACCTTGAGCACAGCTCGACCTATCCAGTGGATTGACAAGCCCGCCGGACAGAGCACGTCAACAGCTTTCAAATGACCTGTGTATGACGACAAACGGTCGACGGAAGGTCGGCGATCAACGCGGTCAAAGCAAAATCAGGCTCTGGGATAAGTGTTAAAACGCCTGAAATGGAAATCACTGATTCTCCCACATTGTCAACTGAGACTGGCCATCGAATCCAAGCCGTGACCATAAAGGCACCCCCCCGTCCCCCCGATGTCGATCAGGTCGTCTCATACGAGGGCCGCCACTCGCACACGCCCCCTGCTGGCGGGTCGTCACGCGCGTCCCCGGCTGTACCGCGAGTGCTCGACGGCGTGTCTGGCGGGTGCGTGCTCTCAGTGTGTTTTGTTGCCAAAGTGACACGCTCTTTTGGGGGCATGTTCATACACGGGTGAGGGGGGGCACATCTCCCATCTCTCCACCCACGACTCGACCAGCACAAACACCCACACACACACCTCTCTCTCCCTACCATCTGGCATCCGTGCCATCTTCCCACCATCTCCCATCTCCCCACCGAACCCACGACCAAGCCCCGGCTGACCACGCCGCCTCCCACCCTCCCCGCCCCTCTTTTCAGAACCGGCGATGTCACCGAAGGCACCGAGGGCGACTCAACCGGCAAACGTTCCCCCACACTCTCCCTACTCCATCTCCCCACCCCACCCACGACCAAGCACCGTCTGACCACCCCCGCCTCCCACCCTCCCCGCCCCTCTTTTCAGAACTGGCGAGGTCACCGGAGACACCGAGGGCGACTCAACCGGCGGCGGCGGCGCGCGCGCCGGGACCCCATCCCCCGGGCTGATGCACCGCCGCAAGCGCCCGCGCGGGCTCATGCTCGCGCCCGCACCCAACGCGTGAGTGGCAGCACTGATTTCGCGACTCCTGTTTACCGTAATCACGCTTTGCCTTTGCGGAGGTGCGCTGTAGGCCAATTAATTTAGTTTTTTCGCCTTTGCGGGAGGGTGTTCGACTTAATTTCGACTTTGCGCTGCCTTTGCGGCGGCTGTTTGCAGGTCTGTAGAGTGTTGATCCGGGTTCGAATCCCGCAGGGGACTTTTATTTTTACCTTAGCGGGGCGTTTTTGACTTAATTTCACGTTTACCGAGCCTTTGCGGGGCGTTGTCGTACTTAATTAGGCGCAAAGGCAAAGCGTGACTACGGTAGTTGCATGCGGAGAATTCCTGCTGCAGCACCCCTGCACCAGCCCAAGCCCCGAACCTATGCTCATGCGTGCGTTCGCACCCAACGCGTGAGTGGACGGCCCGGCCCTATTTTAAACTCTAGGGATTGGTGCTTAGGCCCCACCCAGCACAAGCCACAACCCTCTCTACCGTGTACACGAGGCCCGTGCACCGCCGCGGGCGCCCGCGCGGGGTCATGCTCCCGCCCGCTCCCAGCGCGCGAGTGGCAGGCCCTAGTTTTTACATAGTCCTCAATAGAATGCAGAGATTTCCTGTTGCAGCCCTACCCAACACGAGCCCAAACCCTCCACCCTTGAATCGGGCTGATGCACTGCCGCAAGCGCCCGCGCGTGCTTATGCTCGCGCCCGCACCCAACGCGTGAGTGGCAGCCATGCTGTTTAAGACTCCTCAATCAAATGCTGAGATTATGTACTGAGATTGCGTTCTGAGATTGTTTGCTGCGATTGTGTACTGAGACTGTGTACTGAGATTGTGTACTGAGATTGTACTGAGATTGTGTACTGCAGCCCTACCAAGCCCGCGACCCAAGCCCTCGACCCGTGAACTAGGCACTGCCGCGCACGCCCGCACGGCCCGCACGCGCGCATTAACCGCTCCCCACCCACGCACGACCACGCAGGGACGGAGGAGGTGGAGCCGCAGGCAGCCCCCCAACATGCACGCACACTCTCACATACACAGCGGAGGTGCACCTGCAGGCGCGCCATACTGATTGCACCCAACCCCCCAACACGCACCAAGCATGCAGTGCCGGTTTATCTGCAGGCGGCCAAAGTAACCACCCCTCACCCACCCACCCTTCTACCACCCACGACCATGCAGCGTCAGCCTAGCCGGAGCCGCAGGCCACCCCCCAACATGCACGCACACGCGCGCATACACAGTGGAGGTGCATCTGCAGGCACGCCATACTAACCGCTCCCCACCCACGCACGACCGCGCAGGGGCGGCGGAGGTGGAGCTGCGGGCAGCGCTGCCGATGGGAACGGGAGCGGCGGCTCCGGCCGCGGGAGCGGCGCGGGCTCGCCGCGCAACCCGCCGCTGCTGCCGCAGGTGTGACCCCCCACACATATGCCCCCCCCCCTTCCCCCCCCCACACACATGCACGCATGTGCCAGCCCCCCTCCCCCCCCCCCAACACACACACACACACACACACATGCCACCCTCCCCACACATGTGTCCCACACACACACACACGCACACACACACACATGTGACCCCCCCCACACACACGCATGACCTCACACGTACATGTGCCACCAGTGTGCACGTGAAAGCATGCACGCATGCATGCTTAGAAGGGCAACGCGCCGCCGCTGCCGTAGGTAGGCGCCCCTCCCCCCCTGCACGCTTGAATGCATGCACGCTTCGAACGCTGAGCACAAAGGCCCTGAGGCCACCCAGAACAACGGCCTGAGAACCCTGTCGGCCCGTCTGCTCGTGTGCAGGCCGCCCTCGTGCCCCTCCCCCAGCTCTCCAAACCCGGCGTGAGCGGGCTCAGGAGTAGCGCTGCTGGCGCAGGCGCCGTCGGAAACGGCAACGGCAATGTCCGCACGGCGATGGCGGAGCCCGAAAACTCTGCGGCCCTGATGGCGCTCGCGGCGGGCGCGGCGATCGGCGCCGAGGCTGCCGCCAACGCTGACGCCGCCGCCCCCGCGAGCTCGTTTGTCGCGGTGGTCCCCGCCGCTGGCCACACCGCGTGATGCGGGAGCTTGGGTGGGGTGGGGGAGGGGGCTACTGGTTGCGCCCGGCTCTGTCGCAGCCCAGTTCTCTCTCGTCCACCGCGCCGAGGCTGCAGCTGTCGCCGCTGCGCCCGCGAGCTCGTCCGTCGCGGGCGTCCCGCTGCTGGCCACCCCACGACGCGTTGGCAGAGTGGGCAGCCTCGCCCCCTCTTTTTCGTCCACCCGCACGGGCGCACATGGCGGGCGCCCCCCGCTGCCGGCCACGCCGATTCACGCGTGATCAGAGGGGCATGGATGACGGCAGCCACCACCGCCGTCGTCAAAACTGGACGCGGGCGCCCGAGCGAGCTGTTCTGCTCCTGCTGCACGCGTGCTCTCTACCGCCGTCCCCGTTACCCAGAACACGTGGGTGGCTCTTCTGCCTTACCACATTCCTAACGCCTCAGGCGGTGCCTCAGGCGGCGCCTTTACTGGCGCAGATCAGGCGGCGCCGACCGCATCAGGCGCACCCTGACCGCCTCAGGCACCACCCCGACCGCCTCAGGCGCACACCACCGCCTGAGGCGCACCCCTGACCGCATCAGGCGTTATGACCGCCTTCACTTGCGGATCAGACGATGCGGCTGAGTCGAGCTGGCGCCAGGCCTGGCGCTGTCGTGAACGCCCCCACCCATGAGTGCGACCTGCTGTGCAGCTACACGAGCGCTTGCTCGCGCGTGTCGCCGCTGCTTAGCGGCACATGCTCGCTCGCTCACGTTTGTGTCGCTGCTGCTTAGCAGCACACGCTCGCTCGCACGTGTGTCGCTGCTGCTTAGCGACACACCTCACGTAAACGTACGCTTTTTATTTTGATATGGTTACTTTCAGTATGCACCTGCGCCGTGCGCAGGTTGGCGCTCCGCACGCGCAAAATTATTCCCAGGGGGGCGCGCCGCAGACGCACGGGTCACGCGCGCAGTCGATTCGAGTTTGGGCCCACTTTGGCAGCACCCATTTTGGCAGGACCACTTTGGCAGCACTTTGGCAGGACCACGTTGGCAGGACCCACTTTGCACTTTGGCTGCTTTGATGACTATTCACAGAGAGAAGGGAGGCTGCCAGCGGGTCGCACTTCACCACCTGTTCGCTTCGAAATGTAGGGTGCTCGCGTGTCCAGGTCGGGGTTCACTTGTTCTTTCACGCAGGCATGGGAGGGACGTTTTTTGTGTTGAAAAAAGCCAAGGGAGACTCTCGCCTTTTGGTCTCTTGCATGAGCTGGTGTGCGGAATGGGCCCTCTCGCGAGGCCCACTCATGAGTGCACTCATCCCATTGGCCAGCAGTGCCACTCATATCGTTCTCCAGCAGTCGGTACTTGCGCAAACTGTCCTGGACCTAAGCTAAGGTCAAAATCAGAGCATACTACAGAAGAGTGGCACGCTGGACTGGCTACTCCTGTACTTAGTGAGCGACCTCAGCCACCAGGCCACCACTGCGAGGGAGCGCTACTTGTCTTCGCTTCTTCTGCGTCCTTCTGTGCGACACTCTAGTGCCAGCAACAGTTGGCAACAATTTGTTGCCAACAACACCAGACCATGATCGCAAGGCTCGCGCACGCCCCGCATCTTTGAGCGAGGGATGCAGCAGTGAACTGAACGTCTCCAGGTGGGGGCACGCACTCACGAGTCCAAGCAAGTCTGTTGCATGAATGATATGATGAATCCACCAACACGCAGGCGCACCAGGCGGCATGGCTGCAACTGCGTCTCCCTTCAGTGGCCAGGGAGTGCAGCAGGGGCGCTATTTGGAGAGGGAACCGAGCAGGCATGCAAAGTTCGAGGATGAAAGCGGCTCATGCGTGGACAGCCTGGCAGGTGGGCGCGTTCTTCCCAGTTGCTTGCTGGGTGCTCCTCACCAGGCCCTGAGGGACACCAGTGACCCCTGTCACCTGGCCAAATACGTTTACAACCTCTCCACGCACGCAAGCATGTGCACA
>VFSX01000168.1:225000-235000 GCA_016618255.1 Chlamydomonas sp. UWO 241 | reverse complement strand
AAGGGCATGCAGCGCGCCGGCCTACCAGCCTGACCGGCCAGCGCATGCAGGTGTGCGCTAAGGGGGGTGCACCTGGAGACCTCAACACCTAAAAGGGGCCTTGCACCCTAGAAAAGGCAAGAAGCAACTCGAAAAAATCACGCGCGCGGCAAGACGTGGGTCACGGCCTAATCTTCACGTCTAGGGGGGCTATAATAGGAGAGCCCTCAGGGCCACGCCTACCAGGAGTCGGTACTGCCTCACCAACTCGGGACTCGTAACTGTTTTCACTTCAGGTCAATAGGTCTCTCTCTCCCATTCTCTTTCTCTGTCTCTCTCCCCCCACCCTCTCGCTCTCTCCCCTCGCTCTCTGTCTCTCTCACTCTCTTTCTCTCTTTCTGTCTCTCTCTCTCTCTCTTTCTGTCTCTCTCTCTCTTTGTGTGTGTGTGTGTTTTCAGTAGTGTCCGTTTGGATGACAGCCACGCGTGACAACGAAACCCACATGTAGACTGGCGTGCCAATGAAGGGCGTTTGCACCGACGCGATGTGCTTGGACAGGCCAAAGTCGATGAGCTTCAGGCGGTGGCTTGAACGCTCCACCATGCAGTTCTCTGCCTTGATGTCACTGAGGCAGCGAGGAGGGGGGGCGGGGGGGGAGGGGGGCGGTAAGGGTACTTGGACAGACCAAAATCGATGAGCTTCAGGCGGTGGCTTGAGCGCTCCACCATGCAGTTCTCTGACTTGATGTCACTGAGGCAGCAGGGAGGGGGAGGGGGGGGAGGGGGGGAGGGGGGGGGGGAGCATCAAGGGTGCTTGAACATACACATGTCGATGAACTTCAGGCGGTGGCGCGACTGCTTGGCTCACACACAACACACAAACACACGCACACACACACACACACACACACACACACACACACACGCACGCACACACACGCACACACGCACACACACACACGCACACACACACACACACACACACACACACACACACCGGTGGCAGAAGCCCGCTGCGTGCATGAACGTGACCGCCTCAAGCAGCTGCACGAAGAAGTAGCACGCCATTTCCTCGGTCATCCGACCTTCGTGCGCATTGAGCAGATCCAGCAGGTCCGAGCCAGCGATGAGCTCCCACTGGGAGGTGTGTGTGTGTGCGTGTGTGTGTGTGTGTGCGTGTGCGTGTGTGTTTGTGTGTGTGTGTGTTTGTGTGTGCGTGTGCGTGTGTGTGTGTGTGTTTTCTGTGTCTGTGTGTGTGCAGCCAACCAGCGTGCGCGTTGAGCAGATCCAGCAGGTCCGAGCCAGTGATGAACTCCTACTGGGTGGGAGGAGAAGGGGGGGAGGGGGTAGCAGAGAACGTGTGCGGTCCCTCAGTAGGAATCCTGCGCCAACCCTAACGCACGCCCCGGGGTCCACCGGGCGCGACGGGTGCCGTGTTTAGCGCTAGTTTTGGTGGATTGGGGTTGGGCTTTCTTGGTCCCTTCATGGTCCTGGCTTTACAGCCGGTTGTGCCTGGGGTCCGCCTCTGACTGGCATTGCGTGGCCTTGCGGGCTTTCCTAGAAGAGCCCCCCTAGACGTGTAGTCTATGCGTTCACTCACGCCCCAGGGTCCTTTGGGCGCGCACGTGTATACAACTGTAAAACCTGAGGTCTGCCTCTGGCTTCAGGGCCGAGTGTGTTGCATTGCGGTTCTGCTTGTATGGCGCCAGCCACCTCTCGTGGGCGGCGCTACGGTCGGCTGACTTTTTGCTTTGCCCCTTGGTGGGCCTCGTGCCTGCTCTTCGTGTGTCCCTCTCAGAGTCGGAAGCTTTGGAACTGGTTGTGATCGCCAGCCGTGCTTGGACCTAGACAACTCAAATTGAATGCATGCGCGCACACCTGCGACAGCAGCCAGGCGGCCCGCTGCTCCGGAGCCAGTGATTTCCTTTTGGCTCTCCACAGTCATATGGCTGTAGTCCGGCTGAACTTGCACACAGCTCAACCGAGCCAGTGGATTGTAAGCCTGACAAGCCCGCCAGGCAGAGCACGTCAAAACAGCTTTCAAATTACCTATGAATGAGGACAAACGGTCAACAGGAGGTCAACGGTCACGCGGTTCAAGCAAAATCCGGCCGTGGAATAATGAATTAAAAATCCTGAAAAGGAAATCGCTTTCCGGAGGCGACATTCCGGCCAGGCGTGAGTTTTCCACCAGCGCTGATGTCTATCCGACCATGGTGGAACCTGGTAAGCGTAGCTGTCGCTGCGGTAGGGGACCTAGGGGTGCGCCCACGCTCCTTACAGAGTTGGGGTTCCCTACCACCAACAGCCATCTCAGTAAGGTGCTCGGGCCATACACGCCGAGCACGGTCTTATACGCCTTTAAGGTGTCCCTGACTGTAACATCCATCATCATCATCAGCGCGCTGCGTGGCCTGACGGGATCGCGTAGTAGTCTAGACCGTAACTCACGCCCCGGGGTCCTCCGGGCGCGAACGTGTGAAACCTGTGAAACCCAGCCAGGCGTAAGTTTTCTACTGGTGCTGATGTCTACCCGACGATGGTGGACGAATCGAATTGCCCCAAACCCTGCAACACCTGCCCACCCTGCAAAACCTGCCCACCACAATGACGGCCTGCTGGCCCTCGCAGAACACGTCGAGCATGCGCACGAGGTTGCCATGCTTGATGCTTGACGCAAACGCGACCTGCGCATGCGGTGGGGGTGGGGTCGCGTCTGCGTCGAGGTCGGAGTTTGCAAAGGCAAAAAACGTTGGGGTTACTGTTAGGAGAGCCCTTTTTCAAGCAGGGTACGAGCTTGGTCACGTCGAGCTTGCGCAAGAGGCTGCCGTGCTTGATGCTCGACGCAAACGTGAACTGTACGTGGTGGGGTTGGGGACACCATTTCCTTTTTAGGGTTCAGAGTTTGCAAAAACAAGAAACGTCGGGGTTGCCACAGGAAAAGCCTTTTTCCACGCGGGGTACGAGCTTGGTCAGGTCGAGCATGCGCGCACGAGGTTGCCGTGCTTGATGCTCGACGCAAACGCAATTGCGCACGGGGATGCCAGCGGTGCGTGGGGGGGGGGGCAGGGTTGTGGGTTCAATATTCAGGATATGGGAGAAGGGGGCAGTTTGAGCATGTCCAGCAGACGCACGCACCAGGCCTGCGTGCGGGATGGTCAACGAAGACGTGTTCTGCATGGTGGTGTGTGTCGAGCTTGTTTCATTTAGAGTTTGGGGATCAGTTTGAACACGTCCAGCAGGTGCACCAGGCAGGTAGGCGTGCTGGATGTTCGATGAGAACGTGATCTGCAGGGTGGTGTGTGTCCACCGTTTCTTTCTGGGGCTCAGAGCTGAGGAACACCCCACACTTCCTCTTGCAAGATTTTTTTTTCTGTCACACGGGGTACGAGCTTGGCCACGTTTGAGAATGTGCACTTGGCAGTGCTTCTTCAATTGATTTTATTTAATTAATTCACACAGCCCTGCCACCGGCGTCCGGGGGCTGCGCCTGGGCTGCGCCCCTGGAAAAACGAAAAAGGGGGAAAACAAAAAACAAAAAAACAAAAAATGAATAATCAGGTGGTTAGCCCCCAAAAATAAAAAAGCCTTTGGCGGTCTACCGCCCAACTGAAAAACACTGACGCTTGGCAGTCGCGCTGAATTGTCGACGCAACAGCAACCTTAGATTGGTGGTGTCACAGGTTTTGTTGGAGGGGTGATCCAGAGGGGCGGCGGGGATTTTGTGTTCCCAGGATTCAAATCCAGGATTCAAATCCTACGACGGAGGTTCCAGGATTCAAATCCTAGTAAGTCAGGATCTCCTAGGAAGTCAGGACCTCCTAGGAAGTCAGGACCTCCCAGGAAGGAGATAGTTCCAGGACTCAAATCCTAGGAATTCAGGGTTCAGGGTTCACGCTGTTTTATGCCCGGGGGGGGGGGAGTACGTTTGTTCACGCCGATGAATGAGCATTTCAGTGCTATTGGTGTGTTCCCACTCGGACTCTTAGAAGTTTCATAGAAAAGTTCTAGGTTTTGTAGTCGCGCTAGAAGGCAGCTGGAAGACCCGAGCTGTCTCCCAGTCAATCTAGAAGAACAGTTACAGTTACATCGGCTTTCCAGCAAATACTACCTCTAGTCCTAGTACCACCGCCTAGACCCAAGTCCAGTTCTGGCCCTAACAATTACTTGTGAGGGGCGGTAGCCACCAGCCGGCTGCCTGCCAACGTGTAGTCCCAGAGCAAAAAGGAGAGCTATTGTGCGACGCCTCCAAAATAGGTCCTAACTGCTTCTAGGGGATAGGGGGTCAAGTGGCGCTTGCCAATCTACTTGACCGCCGTGGTGGAGGGGCCGGCGCCTGAGGGGCAGCCGGACCGTACACCACGGCTCTCCACCCGACCCTATCCTGAGCACGCTCAAACGCCGTGTCCGAAAAAGTCTTCCAATCAGAACGAGTGCCACTAGTTTCGCCTAGCTGCTGAATCAGTAGCTTAAGAAAATAGTGTCGGGAGGAGGCTGGAGGCCGGCCTTGCTGCCGAGCCACATCCATTGTGCAGTCAAAAGTCGTACGAGGAAGACGAGAAGCCGGCATGCGCATCACATGGCCTACCCACTGCATTGATCGCTTTGCCACAAGGCTCTCAATCTAGAAGAAGTGTTTGTTCTTCTAGTCTCGACCGACATTCCGTCGTCGTCCCTAGCGTCTCCGACGTCAAGAACACTTCAGTCAAAGTCGCTCCCCGCCCTTCTTCTAGGCTAGGAGGAACTTCGAGGTCGTGAGTGGGAACGCACCGTATGTGCGCGCGTGCACGTCGTGCGCCCACCCATGCTAGGACCCTCCCCAATTGCATTGGAACGCAGGGACCACCACCACCCCTACCACATCCCAAACGTCTGATCCGCGCAAGTCAAGGCAGTCATAACGCCTGGGGCGGTCGGAGTGCACCTCAGACTGTCTGGGGTGCCTACGACGGCGACTTAGGCGATGCCTGAGGCAATGGAGGTGCACCTGATGGTGTCTCAGCGTCCCTGAGGCGCCGCCTGATCCGCGCAAGTAAAGGCGCCACCTGAGACACCGCCTCAGTATCAGTAACAGTAACATCGGCTTTCCAGCGAAGACTATCTGCCAGTCCTAGTACCACCGCCTAGACCCAAGTCCAGTTCTGGCCCTAACAATTACTTGTGAGGGGCGGCAGCCACCAGCCGGCTGCCTGCCAAGTGAGAAGCCTGTTACTGGCAGGCGGGCGCGCTGCGTGGCCTTGCGGGCTCTGCCAGCAGAGCTCCCCTAGACGTGTGGTCTAGGCCTTGACTCACGCCCCGGGGTCCACCGGGCGCGTATATGTCAAACCTGTAAAGCCCAGGAAAAGCCGCCTCAGGCGTTGGGAATGTGGTAGGGCACTCACCTCGCGCTGGACCACCTTGAACGGCACCTGGTCAGGGCCGTACATGACCTGTAGACAGGCAGCAGGCGCACAGTCGGGGTGTGCGTGAGTGCCAGTGTGTGCGAGCGTGCGCGCGCGCCACATTGCCTGCGTTACTGTGTGCATGCGTGTACTCTCAGTTGTGAGGTGGGGCTGGTAGGGAGGGAGGGGGGGCGTGCGTGCGAGAATGTGTACGTGCGCATGAACTTGCTCGAGTGGGCATGGAGACGGCCCATGGCCAGCACCTTCAGCGCGACGCAGCCGCCGTTCGACAGGTCCCGCGCGCTGTACACCACCGCGGAGCCTCCGCCTGCGCCCGCACGCAAAGCATGACCATGCATGCGGCGCAGCACAACCATGACGCGGGCGCAGCATGTGATCGCAGGCGCAGGATGCCGATGCATGCGGGCGCAGCATGACCATGACGCAGGCGTAGCCACGCTATGCTATAGCATGACCACGCTGCACGCATGGGCACACACATGCAGTTCAAGCGGAGCCTTTGTGAGGTGTGACTGTCATAGACATAACCCGTGGCCATGCATCTGCCGTGCTGCTGCCATGGGTAGCTCGCGGCGCCCCATCAAGCCGAGATCCCTGGCTTCTGCAACCGTGCTCACGGTTGAGCTCTCTCTCGATGTGATAGCGGCCAGCGTTCAGCATCGTTCCGGACGCGAGGGAGATGGGGAGCGATGGCTGACTAAACATCTCGTTCATTGGCAGGGAATCAACAGCGAAGAACCTTCGACTCAGGCGCTACCGTCTGTTGCAAGTGGGGTATTTTTCGTCGTCCCGCGCCTGAGCCTAGGTCCGTAGGCAAAGTGTGGGGCATCGGTAGGGTTGCAGGGACGTGCTTTGTAGTGGGGTACCTCGTCCTTCATCCTGAAAGTAAGCTGCGGTGCGTACTGCAGGACGCGATCGGCGGCAGCACCAGACGCCTTTACTTGCCACACAAAAACGGCCACGGCCGTAACTCCCTGGTTGCTGCACCGATTCGCGCGATTCGACATATAATGGAGAGATTATAACGAGGGCTTTCCAAGGAACTGCTGGGGTCGTCAATACACTGAGGAGCGACGGAGTTGTGTGTGACGGGGTGTGGGCACAAGTCGCTCGCGCCACACTCTCGCCCCCCGCGTCCTTGTACTGCGTCCTGGAGTGCCGTCCTACGTCCTACGCACAGTCAGGAAGCTGACCTCCCCTCAGGACGAGCGTACCGTGCAACCCTGACTGTGTGTGCGGGTGGCTTTGGGTGGTTGTGCGCGGTGTGCGTGTGTGCGTGCCGGTGTGTGTGGGGGGGGGGGGGGGCAGGGGGTGTGAGTGTGCGGGCTCCACGTTTGTTGTATATACTGTGGGCTCGACAGTGACCCCTTGACTGTGTCGTGAACCCATGTCAATTCATTGAGGAGCGACGGAGTTGTGTGTGACGGGGTGTCGGCTGGGCGAGTCGCTCGCCACACTAGAGCTCCCGTCCTTGTACTGCGTCCCGGGGTACCGTCCTACGTCCTACGTACAGTCAGGACGCCGACCCCCCCCCCTCAGGACGAGCGTCCTGTGTAACCCTGGGGTTCAGCGCGCCACGTGTAAAGCCTGTAAAACGAGAAGCTCACTTAAGCTGCTAAAACCGCTCGCGGACACCAGTATGACCGCCCTCTGACCACAACCTCGCTGGGTTCCTACAAATACTGATGCGTGCATCAGTAAATCGCAACTGTCCATTCGAAGTGGAGCACACGCATCTAAAATGTGTCCCTGTGTCTCAATTGGCAACATGAATCTGCTCTCTAATCCGCCCCCTAAAGCACCAGGATCCCCTCCCTTGAATCAACGAAGGGCACCATCCACGCGTGCATCACCCACTGTTTAGCCGAGGATTGCTGCTCAATACCTCAGCACATCCGCTGGCAGCGAGAACCTTGCCACGGGTGGCTGCCAGCCATGGCCACAGGCACCGTCATCTCATCCCCTCCCTCCTCGCAACCTCCCTCCCCCCCCCGCTGCTGCCCTCCTCAACACATGCTCGAGCGCCTGCGCGGTGTGCATCAGGCGCGATCTCGGGACCTCACCCTCACGACTGCGAGTGTCTCTGCGTTGCGCATCAGGTTTTGGTCGTTGGACGGGCAGCAGACTGACCCTGCCTCCACCAAGACGGCAGGCTTCGCACCCCCGCACCCGTCTCCCCCTCCCCCCCCCTCTCCTGCTGCCCTCCTCACACGCGCTCCAGCGTCTCAGCGTCGCGCGGCAGGATGGGACCATGGCAGCAGACGGAACCTGCCTCCACCAAGACAGCAGGCCTCGCACCCCGGCCCTGTCTCCCCCTCCCCCCCCCTCCCCTGCTGCCCTCCTCACACGCGCTCCAGCGTCTCAGCGTCGCGCGGCAGGATGGGACCATGGCAGCAGACGGAACCTGCCTCCACCAAGACAGCAGGCCTCGCACCCCGGCCCTGTCTCCCCCTCCCCCCCCCTCCCCTGCTGCCCTCCTCACACGCGCTCCAGCGTCTCAGCGTCGCGCGGCAGGATGGGATCACGGCAGCAGACGGAACCTGCCTCCAACAAGACAGCAGGCCTCGCAACCCCGGCCCCATCTCCCCCTCCCCCTCCCTCCCTTGCTGCCCTCCTCCCACTTGCTCGAGCGTTTCTGCGCTGTGCACCATGATGGGACCTCGGCAGCAGACGGGTCCTGCCTCCACCAAGACGGCAGGCCTCGCATCCACGCCTCCCCTCCCCCCCCCCAATACCCTCCCTGCTGCCCTCTCCACACACACGCGAGCGTGTCTTCGTTGCGCGTCAGGATGGTATCTCGGCAGCAGACGGGTCCTACATCCACCGTGACGGCAGGCCTCGTCCCCCCGCCACCGTCTCCCCCTCTGCCCCCCCCCTGCTGCCCTCCGCACACGCGCCTGGGCTTCTCTGCGTTGCGCGCCATGATGGGACCTCGGCAGCAGACTGGTCCTGCCTCCACCAAGTCGGCAGGCCTCGCATCCCCGGCCCCGTCTCACCCTCCTCCTCCCCCTACTGCCCTCCTCCCACTCGCTCGAGCGTCTCTGCGTTGCGCGTCATGATGGGACCTCGGCAGCAGACGGGGCCTGCCTCCACCAGTGAAGACGGAAGGCCACGCACCCTGCCCCCGTTTCCACCTCCTCCTCCCCCTGCTGCCCTCCTCACACGCACTCGAGCGTCTGCGTGTCGCGCGTCGGGATGGCATCTCGGCAGCCTCCACCAGTGACGGCAGGCCTCGCACCCCGCCCCTGTCTCCCTCTCACCCCCTCCCTTGCTGTCAGTCCCTCCTCCCTCCTCCCTCCTCACACGCGCTCGAGCATCTCCGCAGTGCGCAGCAGGATGGGATCTCGACTGCAGACTGGTCCTGCCTTCACCAGGGACGGCAGGCCTTGCGCCCCCACCCCCGTATCCCCCTCCTCGCCCCCTTCCCTGCTGCTCTCCGCACACGCGCTCGAGCGTTTCTGCATTGCGCATCACCAAGATGGCAGACCTCGTACCCCCGCCCCCGTCTCCCCCTCCTTCCCCCCCCTGCTGTCCTCCTCACACGCGCTCGAGTGTCTCTGCATTGCGCATCAGGTCGCGCGCAATGGATGGGATCTCGGCAGCAGACTGGTGCTGCGCTTCCTGCAGGGTTAACAAGGAGCAGGGAAGGTGGGGGGGGAGGGTGGGTGAGCTCCGGTGGGAGGGCGGCAGGTAGGGCGGGAGGAGGGCGGGTGGGTGGAATTCGGGAGGGGAGGAGGGAGAACCCTATTTAGGGTTGATACCAGAATGCTGGTTGGCTGGCGCGCTGCGTGGCCTTGCGGGCTCTCTTAGTAGTGCTCCCCTAGACGTGTAGTCTAGGCACTAAATCACGCCCCGGGGTCCTCCGGGCGCGCACGTGTAAAACCTGTAAAACCTGAAACCATGAACCAACGCCAACGCCAACGCCAATGCCAATGCCAACGCCAACGCCAATCTTGTTGAGCCCTCAACCATTTACCCTGACCTCGAAACCCCAAACCCTAAACCCCAACCCCCTCCTACCTCCATAAGGGTTAGCAGGCGCACGACGTTCGCGTCTCCGCCGCCGTCGCCCACGCCGCCGACGGCGACAGCGCGAATCTCGCTGAGCACTCTGCCGAAGCCGCCCGATGCCATCGCCTGTGGGAGAGACACAAAGAAATTATTCAGGGCAGTAAACATTCGAAGATCTTCTCTTCAACATTGGGTCTGTAACAGTGTAACTGTACTCCCCGCCCCCCCCCCCCCCCCCCCCCAACAGTGCCTCCTGCCCTGCAGCTGCCTCTGGCGGTAAAATAATTATCCAGCTCAATCTATAGAGCCAGGAAGCACTCAACACTGGCCAGTGTCAGCGAGGCGATTCCGGCCTCCGGGTTTCGACTCAATTTGCGCAGTTGTGAGGGGTCCCCGATCGATGAGCGTTGTGAGTAGAGAGCTTCCTCGGAGCGGCCTGTTCGCCCCAGCATCATCACCACCACTGCACTCGCCCGAACCCCCCTCGCCCTCCTCTCTCTCCGAGACACCACACAGGCAGGCGGTATGTTCGCATCATCATGTTTTACAGGCTTTACAAGTACGCGCCCGGAGGACCCCAGGGCGTGAGTCAAGGCCTAGACGGCACGT
>VFSX01000168.1:210000-217500 GCA_016618255.1 Chlamydomonas sp. UWO 241 | reverse complement strand
TCGTGGGAAAACCATACCACCCAGGGTCAAATCCTATTAGAAGCATTTCTTTTGGGGCTGGAACACTTTAACCACTGGCTTGAAACGTCACCCCGCGCTCCGGATGCAGGCCCTCAAGCAGAGCGTCGGTATCCGGAAAATCGGAGGTAGCTCTGCGCGCGCCATCCGCTTTTTGTGTCTTCGGCGGCACTCTGATTGCTTGGCGGTCCACAGTTGGCGCACATTGCGCTCAAGGTAGGAACCTCGCTGGCGCTCGCTGCACTGAGTGGTCAGCGTGCTGCCCCGCCCACCCCCCGGAGGGCCCCACCCGCCCCGGCCACTCTGTGGCTTGGGTTTTGATACTGATTTGCCGAGTTTGCGGGTGGCCGCCCTACGGGGTTAGGCTACGCCGGACGGTTGGTGCTCTGCTAGTGTGTGCACGCCCATAAAATACAAAAATACAAAATCAATTGACAATTGACAAGCGCATGCCATTGAGCGTGCCCCCGGAAGTGAGACCCCTGAGCCTGCAACGCACCCCTTCGCCTTCCCTTTTCCCATCCCCTTCCTGTTTCCCTACACATACAGTGAGCCCGCGTCCCCTCGGGGGCGTGGGGAGTACCACCGGCCCGTGTAACAATCTCTCTCTCTGTGTCTTCTGACGATCGGCATCCGGATCGGATCCGTTTGTACGACCCTGTTTTGATACTGATTTGCCGAGTTTGCGGGTGGCCTACCCCACGGGGTGGGCTACGCCGGACGGTTGATGCTCTGCTAGAGTGTGCGCGCCCATAAAATACAAAAACACAAAAACAATTGACATTTGGCAAGCGCATGCCATTGAGCGTGCCCCCGGAAGTGAGACCCCTGAGCCTGCGGCGCACCCCTTCGCCTTTCCTTTTTCCATCCCTTCCCCGTCTCCCCGCACATACAGTGAGCCCGGCGTCCCCTCGGGGATGTTTGGGAAGTACCACCGGCACGTGTAACCAATCTCTCTCACCCTATGTGACACACACACGCGCGACCTCCGCACGGAACTTGAGCAGGCCAGTGTAGCCGCTCACACACACACACACACACACGCACACTCGTCCACGCACCCACACACAATCCACCCCACCCCATCCCACCCCACCCAAACCCACCCACACCCACACGCATACCCACCCGCGCGACCTCCGCATAGAACTTGAGCAGGCCAGTGTAGCCGCTCACACACACACACACAACACACACACACACACACACACACACACACACACACACACAACACACACACACACACACACACACACACACACACACGTTCCGCTAAAAACAACGTGAAACTACCCGCGCGACCTTGGCACGGAACTTGAGCAGGCCAGTTTAGCCACTCCCCCCCCACCACCCCCCCCCCACCCCACCCCACCACACACACACAACCCCCCCCCCCAACACACCCACACACCCACACGTTCCACTTAAAAAAAAACCGTGAACCTACCCGCGCGACCTCGGCACGGAACTTGAGCAGGCCGGTGTAGCCGCTCGGGACGGCTGGGTTGCCGAGCCACAGTGAGAAACGTGGGAAGACCTCGCCCTGGGGTGGGTGTGGACGCATGGTGTGGGGCTGTGCTTCTTCAATTGTGTTCAATTAATTATTTCGCACAGCCCGGCCGCTCTCGGTCAGGACCACAATCAGCCACAATCGGCAAAAACGACAAAATCGACCATAATCGGCCAAAAAAAATAAATAATCACCGCCCAGAAACCGCCGTAGGCGGTGAACCGCCCAATCGAAGAAGGAGGCTGCTGCCGCGCGGGCTGTCGCCGCGTGTGTGGGGTGGCGGAGCGGCCCCAAGACTGGGCAGGAGCCGGGCCGGGTGATCCCACTCGTGGGCCCAGGCGGCCTCAGTGTGCGCGATGCTACGGAGCTGCAGCTGCAGGGATTTGAGGGGACGCGCCGGGCGTGCCACACCGACTATGTCACCGCCGCGCTCTTGCTGAGTGGTACGCCCGCGCTGGCCGCTAGCCCCGCCGTTGTCGAGGCGGGGCGCGCATCCGTTGCGATCGCACTGCGCAGGGTGTGGATGCTCGGGTGCGAAAACACGCTCAAGGAGACGCTCTGGCGCGTCACCCTCAACGGCGTGCCCGGCGCGGGCGGCGGTGGCATCATCTTCACTGCCCCCTGCCCCTGCGGTTGGCACCCGACACACGGCCCGCGCCCCGACCTCATGTGACGCTCCCACTACTTCTGGGAGTGTCGCGTCGTTACGGCGGTCGTCGGGGCCGTGCGCGCCGGGCTGGAGGCCAAGGGGGTGCTGGCGGGCGCGCTGGCGTGCCGCCACGTCTGGCTGCTGCAGCCGCCCGACGCCGCCGTGTACGCCGACGTGTGGCGCGTCGTCTGTGTGGCGGCCCTTGACGCCATGGCGTATGGACGCCGCCTCCTGTGGGCCCTACACCTCGACACCGGCGCCGCCCCCCCCGACGACCAATCCCTGATTACTGACTTCTTCCCGGTCCTCACGGCTGGCCCGGCCCAGCCTGACAAAGCTGACCGTGCCGGCCGCGCGGCGGTGGCCCGTTTCTGGACGGGCCTCCAGGAGATCGCCTCCCTCGACCGAGTCCCACCGGCATGGGCTGCTGCCGATGGCCCTCCCCCCGACCACCCATTCATCGGGGTGGTGCGTGCGGGCGACCGGCCTCGCCTCTGCCTCCACGCTCCGGTGGATCCCCCGTGAACAGGTCGGCGGGGCGCATGCGTCCCCCCGGCTCCCCGGACTCTGACTAGGGCACCCCCTCTGGTGGGTTGACGATGGCAGCACGCTGACTGCTTGGCGACCTACAGTTGGCGCACATTGCGCTCAAGGAAGGAACCTCGCTGGCGCTCGCTGCGCTGAGTGGTCAACGTGCTGCCCCGCCCACGCCCCGGAGGGCCCTGCCCGCCCCGGCCACTCTGTGGCTTGGGTTTTGATACTGATTTGCCGAGTTTGCGGGTGGCCTGCCCCACGGGGTGGGCTACGCCGGACGGTTGATGCTCTGCTACAGTGTGCGCGCCCATAAAAAAAAATAAAAAAAATGACAGTTGACAAGCGCATGCCATTGAGCGTGCCCCCGGAAGTGAGACCCCTGAGCCTGCGGCGCACCCCTTCGCCTTCCCTTTTTCCATCCCTTCCCCGTCTCCCCACACATACAGTGAGCCCGGCGTCCCCTCGGGGGCGTTTAGGGAAGTACCACCGGCCGTGTAACAATCTCTCTCTCTCTCTCGAAGAAACACTGGTGTGGGGATGGGTGGGGATGGGTGGCCGAGCCACAGTGAAAACCGTGGGAACACCTCGCCCTGGGGTGGGTGTGGATACATGGTGTGGGGCAGTGCGTCTTCAATTGTGTTCAATTAATTATTTCTTACAGCCCGGTTGCTGTCGGCCAGGACTGAAATCGACCAGAATCGTAAAAAAAATAACTAGTTATTTCCGCCCAGAAACCGCCGTCGGCGGTAAACCGCCCAATCGAAAAAGCACTGGTGTGGGGATGTGTGTGGATGGGTTGCCGAGCCAGAGTGAGAACCGCGGAAAAACCTCGCCCTGAGGTGGGTGTGGACGCATAGTGTGGGGCAGTGGTTCTTCAATTGTGTTCAATTAATTATTTCTTACAGCCCGGTTGCTGTCGGCCACGACCGAAATCGGCAAAAATTGCCAAAAAAATAACTAATTATTTCCGCCCAGAAACCCAGCAGTGGGGCAGTGCAGTGCTTCTTCCATTCGGTTCAATTAATTATTTCTTAGAGCCCGGTTGCTGTCGGCCAGGACCGAGATCGGCCAAAAATAAATCACTAATTATTTCCGCCCAGAAACCGCCTTAAGCGGTAAACCGCCCAATCGAAAAAGCACTGGTGTGGGGATGTGTGTGGATGAGATGCCGAGCCACAGTGAGAACCGCGGGAGCGCCTCGCCCTGGGGTGGGTGTGGATGGGGTGTTTCACACGGAGGTCAAAGGCGTCCGACGGACTGTAAAATCGACCACGGAGTGTGATCCGCGAGGGGATTTCGCCCTCGGGTGGGTGTGGAGGTGTGGCGTGGGGTTGGGGTGTAGATGGGGTGTTTCGCACGGAGTGCGATCTGCGGGGGGAGGGTCTCGCCCTCGGGTGGGTGTGGACGCATGGTGTGGTAATAGGTGTGGGTGGGTTGCCGAGCCACAGTGAGAACCGCGGGAGCGCCTCGCCCTGAGGTGGGTGTGGAAGCATGGTGTGGGGCAGTGCTGCTTCAATTGTTTTCAGTTATTTATTTCTTACAGCCCGGCCGCTGTCAGCCAGGACCAAAACCGGCTAAAATCGGCAAAAAACGACAAGAAAAAATCGACCGGAATCGGCAAAAAAATTAAAGAATTTCCGCCCAGAAACCGCCGTAGGCGGTTAACCGCCCAATCGAAGAAGCACTGGTGTGGGGATAAGTGGGGATGGGTGGCCGAGTCACAGTGAACCACGGGAACACCTCGCCCTGGGGTAGGTGTGGACGCATGGTGTGGGGCTGGGCCTGGCTGGGGTGTTTCTCACGGAGTGAACTGCGGGGGGAGCGTCTCGCCCTGGGGTGGGTGTGGAGCTAAGGCGTGGGGTTGCGTGTGGATGGCGTGTTTCACACGGGGTGTGAACTGTGGGAGCGTCTCGCCAGCGTGGGGCCCGTAACTGTAACCTCCCGTTACTGCAACCTCGTAACCGTAGCTTCGTAACCGAAGCGTTGCGGGGCTTACGGGCCATCCTTTGCAAAGTGCCCTGTAACACCCTGTAACTCGAGAAAGGTGTGGAAGGTGTGAAGGTGCGCCCCACACCGTTGACTGGCCCCGAAGGGCGTTGACTCGAGGTTACGGGAGGGTTCACGGGAGGGTTACGGGAAGGGTTCCGAGGGGTACGGGTTACGGGCCACGCGGTGTGGGGTTACGGGCCCCACGCTGCGTCTCGCCCTGGGTTGGGTGTGGACGGGGTGTTTCACACGGAGTTCATGCCTTTTAATTAATTATTCTACAGTGCTCAATTATTCCACAGCGTCTAATTGTTCCACAGTGTGGTGTGGACTTGGGTGTGGATGGGGTGCTTCACACACGGTGTGATCTGCGGGGGGGGGCGTCTCGCCCTGGGGTGGGTGTGGACGCGCGGTGTGGGGTTGGGTGTGGGGCACGTTTCACACAAAGTGTGAACCACACTCACACACACCTTAATGGCCACGCTGTTGCACCCAAGGTACGCCGACATCTGCATGCGCGTGCTGGGCAGCAGCCGCGAGGACTGGCCGAGCCACGCGTTGTCCTCGATGATGATCGGCGCAAACTCGAACATCTGCTTCTCGATGGAGTGGCAGTCGACGGACACGTTGGCCTCCTGGAAATAGTACAGCGGATAAAAGCGAAACGTCGAAAGAGGAAGGGAACAAGAAAGAGAGAAGAGAGCGAGAGATGGCGAGAGAGTGAGAGAGAGAAGAGAGACAAGAGAGGGAAGAAAAAGAGAGAAGAGAGAAAGAAGAGAGGGCGAGAGAGAAGAGGGAGAAAGAGAGAAAATCAAACGTATGCTTCTTGATGGCGTGGCAGTCGACGGACACGTTGGCTTCTTGAAAAAAGTACAGCAAGCATTATAGAAAGCATTATAGAAAGCATGATAGCAAACATTGCAGCAAACAGTACAGCGGTTGAAAAGTTGAATACGGATCAATTTGAAAGACTTGAGAGAGACAGAAAGGGAGAGAGAGAAAAGAGAGAAGAAATAGGGAAGAACAGTACACAGACAAGAGGGGCGACAGAGGACCAAAGAGGGAGAAACAGGCGCGGCGATCCACTGCGCAGCCCTACCACAGCCCATGTGCCCCCCCCCAAACATACACACGCACCCACGCACATACATGCACAAAACACAAATGCACACACACACACGCATGCACACACACACACACACACACACGCACACACAAACGCACACGCACCAGCACCGCGTTGTCGCCAATCGTTAGGATGTCTGCCTCTCCCGGGATCGACGTCATGAGGATGACGCCCTGGGCGTGCATGCAGTGGTGGTTTTCTATTGAACCCCTAGGTGGATAGAAAACTGGAGTTTCTGTCGAATGAGACTTTCCAAGTGCGAAGTGAGATTAACAGAAGCCTCTTATGGTGCTAGCACCCCAAGATTCCTATCCGTCTTCTTGGGTCGCTAGCACCGCTCCTTTTTCAATCAGTTTGCGGCTTCACGTTCTGTTGGCAGCCTTTTGGATACCACCCACCCACCCTGCTACAAGGTGGTCTACAATGTGCATTTTCAAGGAGTTGTGGACTTCTACGTTCTGTTTTTCAGAGTTGGAGAGTTGATGAGAGTGGTGCTTAGCTGCAGAGTCCGGCCGCTCGACATTGGTCGTGGCTGGCGTGTCAGTCGTGACCCGAGCCGGCGGCTCTGTGTTGTCGTCGTCGGTTGAGCGTATAGTAATGCTGATGTATGCCGACGATTTATGTGTGTTCTCGCATGACCCAGCTCAGTTGGCGCTTATGCTGAAAATCCTTGACAAAGTGTCCTCTAGCTTTGGCATGCAAATCAACGCCGCCAAGACAGAAGTGATGATTTTGCCAGCAGATTTTGACGCGGATCTGCCCACGTTTGCGCTGACTGGTGGTGAAGTGAAGACCGTCTCTGCATTTAAGTATCTAGGGAGTTGGATAACCCAGAGTGGTGGTGTGGAAAAGGAGATCGGTGTGCGTGTCGGTCGCGCGCTGGGCGTGTTTGCGTCTTTTGATAAGATTTGGGCCAGCAAGAAGATGCAAGTGCAGTCTAAGATGCGGGTTTACAACACTTTCGTGCTGCCCCACTTTCTGTACGGCTGCGAAACATGGGCCCCTACTAAAACACAACTGACTCGATTGGAGGTTGCCCACTCTAACTGCCTTCGTCGCATTCTGGGTGTGCGCCTGGTCGACCGGCACAGATTAACTTATATTCGGCAGGCGTGCGACACTGAGCCAATTGAGAGCCTTGTGGCAAAGCGATCAATGCAGTGGCTAGGCCATGTGATGCGCATGCCGGCTTCTCGTCTTCCTCGTACGACTTTTGACTGCACAATGGATGTGGCTCGGCAGCAAGGCCGGCCTCCAGCCTCCTCCCGACACTATTTTCTTAAGCTACTGATTCAGCAGCTAGGCGAAACTAGTGGCACTCGTTCTGATTGGAAGACTTTTTCGGACACGGCGTTTGAGCGTGCTCAGGATAGGGTCGGGTGGAGAGCCGTGGTGTACGGTCCGGCTGCCCCTCAGGCGCCGGCCCCTCCACCTCGGCGGTCAAGTAGATTGGCAAGCGCCACTTGACCCCCTATCCCCTGGAAGCAGTTAGGACCTATTTTGGAGGCGTCGCACAATAGCTCTTCCTTTTGCTCTAGGACTACACATTGGCAGGCAGCCGGCTGGTGGCTGCCGCCCCTCACAAGTAATTGTTAGGGCCAGAACTGGACTTGGGTCTAGGCGGTGGTACTAGGACTAGAGGTAGTCTTTGCTGGAAAGCCGATGTAACTGTAACTG
>VFSX01000168.1:197500-205000 GCA_016618255.1 Chlamydomonas sp. UWO 241 | reverse complement strand
GCCCTGTGCTTGTGCGTGTGTGCGTGGCGCGTGGCATGCGGTGCGTGGTGCGTGGTGTCATTAGCGCCCCGCAGCCCCCGCATAACCCGCTGCGGAAGCTAACCGGGACATTTGGGGCGAAAGTGTGGGGACAAATGTCGGCAATTTCGATAAGTGTAAAATTTGTCGATTTCCACACTTTCACGCGTGGTGACCCCAACCATTGTTTCTGCATCCTCGTGATGTGCAGGACTCCGGGTGCAGCCCCCTGTAGCGCACAACTGCATGCGCTGGCCGGTCAGGCTGGTAGGCTGGCGCGCTGCGTGGCCGGTGCGGGCTCTCCTAGTAAAGCTCCCCTAGACGTGAAGTTGAAGCCTCAACTCACGCGCCAGGGTCCTCCAGGCGCGTACCTGTGCAACCTGTAAAGCCATGTTCACACTGTACTGCTGTGTTTGCGCGTTCCCCGCCAGCCTAGGCATCACAACGCTGCCATTTTTGCGCGTGGCCATGCCTGCCCTGTAGTGCCTGCCCTTGCTGTGCCTGAGCATGTTGTGCCTGCCGCGGCTGTGCCTGCAATTGCTGTGCCACTCCTTCCTGATGACGGCCGGGGTTCACAGGCCCGCGGGATCGTGTCCCCTAGACCTCCACCGAAGCGGCAGCAGAGGTTACTGATCAGTGTGTATCAGAAGGGACATGAAAACATAGAACTCCACCTGGTGCCTGTAATTGGCATGATCCACGTCTTGCCGCGCGCGCTTGATTTTTTGAAGTCGCCCCATCGCTTTCCAAGGGTTCAAGGCCCCTTTCAGGTATTAGGTTTCCGGGTGCACCCCCCTGCAATGCGCTCACCCGCATGCGCGGACCGGCCAGACAGGTAGTAGGCTAGCGCGCTGCGCAGCCTTGCGGGCTCTCCTAGTAAAGCCCCCCCCTAGATGTCTAGTTTGGGCTTCAACTCACGCCCTGGGGTCCTCCGGGCGCGCACTTGTACAACCTGTAAAACATGCGCTGGCCGCTGTAAGACATGAGCTGGCCTGTTGGGTGGCACGCACGTCTTGTCGCCCGCTTTGCGCTGTCTGTTTTTTCTTTCTTTCTTCCTTTTCCAAGGGCTCAAGGCCCTTTTTAGGTTTCAAGGTTTCCAGTTGTGCTCCCCCCCCCCCCCCCTGTAGCGCCCACCTGCATGCGCTGGCCGGTCTAGAGGCGCCTGCCGGGCGGCGCGCATGTCTTGTCGCCCTCTTTGCGCGGTCTGTTTTTTTTCTATCTCTTCTTTCTTTTCCAAGGGTCCAAGGCCTGTTTGCGGCATTATTAATGTAATCTTAAGGTTTCCAGGTGCACCCCCTTCAGCGCGCTCACCTGCATGCGCTGGCCGGCCTCGAGGCGCCTGCCGGGCGGCACGCACGTCTTGTCGCCTGCGGTGCGGTGGTGGGTATGGGTGGGACAGTGATTTCCTCTCCCGACTCTCAAGCAGGCATTCCTGCTCCTGCCGGCTGTCGGATTGTGACTTATTTGGACCGCTCACGGCTCCGGCTGTGGTGGGTGTGGGTGTGAGGCAGTGATTTCCTCTCCGACTCTCAAGCAGCCATTCTAACTCCATCCGGCTGTCGGCTCACGACTTATTTTGACCGCCCACATTTCCGGCTGTGGTGGTGACGGGGGCGGGACAGTGAATTCCTTTCCGAATCGTAAGCAGCCACTCCTGCTCCTGCCAGCTGTCGGCTTATGCATTATTTGGACCGCTCACGCTTCCGGCTGTGGTGGTGGTGTGGTTGGGCAGTGATTTCCTGTCCGACTCAAAGCAGCAATTCCAGCTCCTGCCGGCTGTCGGCTTTTGAATGATTTGGACCGCTCACGTTTTGTCGCCTGCGGTGCGGTGATGGGTGTGAGCCAGTGATTTCCTTTCCATCTCTGAGCAGCCAATCCAGCTTCAGCCGGCTGTCGAATTAATAATTACTTGGACCGCCGGAGGGTGGGACCTGGCCATGCATGAGGCATGGGGCGCCGGCTGAGCCCCATGCAAACGAGAGCTGGACAGCCATGCACTGCCAGGCGGGGACCGTTCCAGTCAGCGCCAGTCGGCTCTGCCGGCTTGACTGGCCACAAGGCCACTACTGTGACCCTGAGGAAGGTCCTCTCCTATATGCTCCTTGCCAGACATGTCTCTCAGAGACCGCTGTTTGGGGTAGTCTAGCCGGCGGGAGCGGTAGTCTATCGGCCGGGAGCCGGCGGTACTCTAGTACTTAAGTGTGCGGGAGTATCGGCGGGTGTCTCTAGTAGAAGAGTAGCCTGCTTAGCTGGAAACCCCGTGTTACTGTTACTGTTACTGTTACTGGACCGCCCACGGCTCCGGCTGTGGTGGGGGTGGGGGTGGGGCAGTGAATTATTCTCCGACTCAAAGCAGCGATTCCAGCTCCATCCCAGGTAAACCCTGGGAAAAAAAAACTATTTATACCGGAGAACCGCCTAAATACGGTCTACCGCCCAACTGAAGAAGCACAGCCCACCACCACCACCATGCTGGTAGGCTGGCGCGCTGCGTGGCCGTGCGGGCTCTACTAGTTAAGCTCGCCTAGACGTGAAGCCTAGGTCCTAACTCACGCTCCGGGGTCCTCCGGGCGCGAACATGTAAAAACTGTAAAAACTGCCCACCACCACGACACACGCGCACGCACCTGCGACCGTGCCCTTTGCCATCTGCACCCCTGGGCAGACTACCACGCCCGCGCCCAGCGTCACGTTGTCCTCGATGCGGATTGCCTGTGTGCGTGTGTGTGTGTGTGTGTGTGTGTGTGTGTGTGTGCACAATGTCAAGGATTCGTGTGAACCCACACCTGCACGACACCCCACACCTGCATGTCACCCTGATTCTGCATGACACCCCACACCCTGCATGACACGCCACACCCTGCATGATACGCCACACCCTGCATGACACGCCACACCTGCATGACGCACCACATCTGCATGACACACCCCACACCTGCATGACACCCCACACCTGCATGACGCACCCCACCTGCATGACGCCATCGTGGCCGACTGCGTTGAAGAAGGCTCCTCCACCAAACGAGACCTGGCGCCCGATTGTGATGGCGTCCCAGTCGACAGAGACCTGCGACACACATGATGATCATGTGGTTGTATATTTATCAATGTGTGGCTACCGTACACACGGTCAGCCTTCGCGAATATGTGTTTTTTTTACCTTCCCGCAAAGCTGCACAGTCCCCACGCTTGTACCCCCAAACCCCAATTCCTGGGCGATCCTCTATACCAACTTTTTTTCGACGCCCTTTTGCAGGCGGCTACACGAGGTTGTATAGGAGCTGGAACCGGCGGGAATCCTTCCCCTTGGGATCCCGGCCGAAAAAAACGATTTTGAAAGTGTGGGTTTCAAAAGGAGTGTAACTTGAACTTGCGGCCGCCCCGAGCCGCCCCGAGCCGTCAGATCGGCAGGGCATGCGTGCAGAGTGACCCCGGAGGAGAGGCTGCCATCGGGGGCGCAGCGGGGGCTGGTCTGGGGGGACCTATGTGGCTTCTCAGCCTCACAAGGGGCCTGTTTTCACAGCAAGCGATGAGGGCCTATACCAACTTTCTTTTCGAAGCCCTTCGCAGTTTAGCTAGACGAGGTTGCACATGAGCTGGAACCGGCGGGAATTCCTTCTCCTTGGGATCCCGACCGAGAAAATCGATTTTTAAGTGTGGGGTGTGGAAGTTGGGTTAACAGTAACAGTAACAGTAACACGGGGTTTCCAGCTAAGCAGGCTACTCTTCTACTAGAGACACCCGCCGATACTCCAGCACACTTAAGTACTAGAGTACCGCCGGCTCCCGGCCGATAGACTACCGCTCCCGCCGGCTAGACTACCCCAAACAGCGGTCTCTGAGAGACATGTCTGGCAAGGAGCATATAGGAGAGGACCTTCCTCAGGGTCACAGTAGTGGCCTTGTGGCCAGTCAAGCCGGCAGAGCCGACTGGCACTGACTGGAACGGTCCCCGCCTGGCAGTGCATGGCTGTCCAGCTCTCGTTTGCATGGGGCTCAGCCGGCGCCCCTTGCCTCATGCATGGCCAGGTCCCACCCTCCAGGGGGGCATGGGCTACAGAGTTGTCATGGAGGCTGCCTGAAGACCTTCCAACGCCAGTCACCGGCAGACGAGCGACCCCGAGGATGAGCGCGGTGACGAACGCTGCGATTGGTGAAGCGGATTTACTCTGTGTTGCCTCGGCGGTCACCACCGCTGAAGCCGTGATGGTAGCCCGCCTCCACGGGCAGCCATCTTGACCAATGTCCAGCATGCATTGACGGGCGCCAGCTCCTCCGCTCGTCGATCAACTCGTCGAGATCGGTGCCGCATGGCGTCCTGCATGGGGGGAGGATAAGGGCCGTCTCCCAGCACGGGCCGCGGCAGCGCCGCGGCTACTCGCCCAGCCCTGGCAGCTCCGAGCAAGCCGCTCTTGTAGTGTTCCACCGAGGGGCAGTCTAGCAAGAGCCGGGCCAGTCGTATTTTACCCCGCTCGTCAGCGGCACGGAGATCCTCGTCACCAGCAGCGCCGCATTGCCGGGTCCAGGGCTCGGCAACGAGAACGGAAGTTGGGTTGTGCGATTTTTCAAGTGTGGGGTGTGGAAGTTGGGTTATTCGATTTTTAAAGTGTGGGGTGTGGAAGTTGACCCCCTATCCCCTAGAAGCAGTTAGGACCTATTTTGGAGGCGTCGCACAATAGCTCTCCTTTTTGCTCTGGGACTACACGTTGGCAGGCAGCCGGCTGGTGGCTACCGCCCCTCACAAGTAATTGTTAGGGCCAGAACTGGACTTGGGTCTAGGCGGTGGTACTAGGACTAGAGGTAGTCTTTGCTGGAAAGCCGATGTAACTGTAACTGTGTGGAAGTTGGTTTTTTCGACCTGGCGGCCGCCCCGAGCCGCGTCCCGCGCCCCCTCACTCGCGCAGCTAGTGGATGGGGATGTGTATGAGCGCGAGACAAGAGGGCGTGGTTTGGGATGGACCGCCTGTGAGGTCCGCCCGTGGGCAAACTCCACACCCAGTGGAGGGGGTCGAAGCGTGGGGACTGTGTCGAAGCTGAAAACGCGATTTTGATGGCGTGCAGCAGCTGCAGGCCGTAATAAAACGGTAGCAGGAGCAAGATCGTGATGGCATCCCAGTCGACAGACACCTGCGACGCACATGATTGTGTGGATATACCGTAGTCTCACTTTGCCTTCCCGCCTAACTCAGTCCGAAAACGTCCCGCAAAGGCTTCGAAAAAGCGAAATTAAGTCCGAAAACGCCCCGCAAAGGTAAAAAAGCCCCCGACAGGATCCGAACCCAGATCAACACTCTAAAGGCCCCGCAAAAAGCCGCCGCGAAGGCAGCGCAAAGACGAAATCAAGTCGCAAAACGCCCCGCAAAGGCCTGAAATTTCAAATAAAGAGGGCCTTGAGTGGACCCCCAGGAAGGCAAAGCGAGACTACGGTATACAATTGGGATGTAGGAGGTAACGGCCCAGCTTTTCAACCTTTTCATCTGTTCAGGTCACTTCTTGATTAGCCACCCCGCACCTGATATGCATGCTGCGGTGGGATTGACTTATTGTGGCCGACGCTGCGGGGCGACAGTGCGCTAATTTCGACCCGAAAAGTGCGAAAGTCGTGGTCGCAAAACAAACGCGCCCGGCGATTGAGGTGTGCTTCCTCTGAGAGGCGGTCGTACCGCCGTTGGCGGCACGAAGGCGGTAAATCATTACGGGCGCATGGGCGGTACAACGCCCGACTTCGCACGAAAACGACAAAAATGCCCGAAAAGTGTGAAATCAACGTTTTCACACTTCCCGCATCACATCGCTGCATCCGGCGGTCACAAATCAATTAACCAGATTCCATCCAAGAAGCACTGTTTCAGATTGGCGAAATGGGCCCCGGGCCGAGCCGTCACACCCCCAAGGTCCTTAGTGCCTGTGGCCTGTGCTGCTGCTTGGCGCCCACCACCTAGTGTGGGTGGCGCTCCTGTGGGCTACTTTTGTAGCTTGACCTTTTGGTTGGCCTTGTGCCTGATAGTCCCGCTGGAACTTTGGAACTGATTGTGACCGCCGGCAGTGGATGTGTAACACTACTCTCTCTCCTTAGTGGAACCACTGCTTGACAGTGGGCGTGTGGAGACCTTTCCCAAGGGAGCGGTTAACGTTCAATGAAAGTTCCACGCTGCAAGCACGCTGTCAGTGCACGGGCAACGATAAGTCGGACGCAAAAAAAACATGTCATGACGAATGCGCCCTCACTACGCTGATCCCAGACCACGCGTGGGGTTGGAATGCGCAGTCAGTGCAGTCGATACTTGGGCGGCCATCGCATACAATGCCAGACAACCTATCGCAAGTTGCTGTTTCAACCCAACATAGGCCAAACTTGAAATATACCAAAACACCAAAACGACATGCTGGTCGAAACCGTCGCATGGGACGCTCCGCCACTGGTAATGCATGCGAGGCCTCTAGAATGGATCGCCAGTGTCGAGTGTGCGTGGGGGGCGTTGGGAGGCGCCATGCGGTGCGCTTTGGTGTCGGTTGCAGTCGACAACTTGCGCCTGATGTCGCCCCTCGCCCCTCCTGCGCGACGCCGACTACGGAGGAGGGTTCTCAATCGACATCCCTTCATTCCTTGGGCACTGGGGTGCTGGGGCTGCCCGCTTGCGGACCTCGAAAGGGTGAAATTTGGTGAAATCGTGTTTTCGTGTTTTTTAGGTCTGTGTTGGGTTGAAACAGCAACTTGCGATAAAGTTGACACCATCGTCGTGAGGGATGGGCCCTCGCCCACGCCGAGCCCAAGCCAAACAAAACAAAGTTGGCGGTTTCAACGTGCACGGTCAATGCAGTCAACAGAGAGTCGACGCGGTCAACAAAAAGTCAACGTCCACACCATGCTCGTGAGGAGCGCGCCCTCGCAGAGACCCAAACCACGCAATAAAAACGTTGGTGGTTTAAACGCGCGCAAAGTCAACGCAGTCCACACAACCTCAGTCAACGCAAAGTCAACGCCCACACCATGGTCGTGAGAAACGCGCCCTCACTGACTCTTGGCCCTGACCATGCATGCAGGTTTCAATGAGCAGTCAATGCAGTCGAAACAAGCGCGGCCTTTGCAACCCCATGCACGGTCAATGCAGTCAACAAAAGGTCAACGCGGTCAACGCCATGTCAACACCCACACCATGGTCGTGAGACACTCGCCCACGCCCACGCTGAGCCCAAACCACGCAAAACAGGTTTGCGGTTTTGATGCGCGAAAAGTCAATGCAGTCCGGACAACCTCAGTCAACGCAAAGTCAACGCCCACACCCATGGTTGTGAGGAACGCGTCCTCGCCCAGGTATGGACCAAACCACGCAAAACAGGATGGCGGCTTCAATATGCTCGCAGTCAATGCAGTCCACACAACCTCAGTCAACGAAAAGTCAACGCCCACATCATCGTCGTGAGGAACGCGCCCTCGCTCACGCTGGGCCCCAACCGCGCAAAACAGGATGGCGGCTTCAA
>VFSX01000168.1:160000-192500 GCA_016618255.1 Chlamydomonas sp. UWO 241 | reverse complement strand
GCATTATCTGGGGTCCCCCTCTTCTTCCGGAAGCCTGCCTGGCCCCGCGCCCGGTACCCCTCCCGTTCAGCTAAGGCGTCCAGCCTGTTCATAAGCACCAAGCTGTATAGCTTGGCGAGGGCATTCCCCACCGTGATCCCTCGGTAATCGTCCCGCACGTCTAGGCTGCCTTTCGGCTTTGGCACCGGCGTGGTTGCCCCCAAGTGCCATGCAGTCGGGTACCCCTCACGGAAGACTCGATTGAGCAGGTGTGTGATGGGGCCAGCGAGCAGGTGCTCCTCATCCACAGCACCCGCTGTATCGTCCCCCTCCGCCGCCCTAGCCCATGCCCTCTGATAGAACTCTATCGGCATGCCATTTATGCCTGGGGCTTTGCCCGCGTCCCTGCCCATCAGTGCCGCATACACCTCCGCCTCAGTAAATGAATTATTTAGCGCTGCCGCCCGCTCCGTGGCCGTCGTCGTGGGGGGGGCAAACGGGGCCCCGTGCTCATGGTCAGTGGCATCATCCGTGTTAGTCGTATTAGTCGTATGAGTCGTATCAGTGGCGTTAGCATGGTTGTTGCCCAGCAAATCACTAAAATAATCTGTCCACCCCTCCATGTCCCTCAGACCGACCGCCTGACCAGGCAGTTTCACCCGCTGCCAAAACCGCCGCGGGTTCCTTTTCCTGTCATCAATCAGCTCGGAGTGTTCCCGGGCCTCGTTCGCGCGGCGGGAGCGCCGCGCGGTCCGCCTATAGGCCTTCCCTGCCTCTTTGGCGGCCGGTGACTGCGCCCCGTGTGCTCGTTCCGCTTCTTGGCACGCGCGGCGTGCGTCCTTGCACTCCTGTGTGTACCATATGTTGTGTGGTCGCACCCCCCCGTCCCCGGTCATGGGCCGCACCAAAACCGCACCCACCTCACCCGACGCGTGCAACGCCCGGGCTGCCCGCTCGACCGTGCCCTCAAGGCGGCTGAGCTCCTCATCCACCGTCGGTGCCCCCCGAGCTCCCAAAATATCCGTCATCATCCCCCCCAGGAGCTGTGCGTACGCCCCCTTGCCCCCCTGTGGCCACCTAAACCTGGCCGGCGTTTCGCTCGGGGCGCCGGCCTGAGCCGCAGGTACCGCAGTAGCGGGCTCATAAGTAAGGGTCAGTTCTACTGATCTGTGGTCAAACCTGCCCCCGCCTAGCCTTGGTGGGCGTTGGTCGTGCACGTGTGTGTGCGTGTGTGTGTGTATGTGCACGTGTGTGTGTGTGTGTCGTGCACGTGTGTGTGTGTCGTGCACGTGTGTGTGTGTCGTGCACGTGTGTGTTTGTGTCGTGCACGTGTGTGTGTGTGTGTGTGTATGTGTGTTGGTGTGTGTTGGAGGAGGGGGCACAGGCGGCATGCATTGCGTGAACACCTGCTATGCATCGCGCCCGGTACGGGCAGTCAGATTCGCTCGAGCCGGAAAAAATAAAAAATTCCCTGCCTCCGCGCAATCTTTCTCGGGGGTACCTGACTCACACGTGGCCTACCCACACTAAACACACACAAACAGACACTGCATCCGCAGGCCAGCGACTGATAGGCTGGCGTGCTGCGTGGCCGTACGCGTGCGGGTTCTCCCATTAGAGCCCCCCTACACTTTTGTCTAGGCCTTAACCCACGCCCCGGGGTCCTCCGGGCGCGTACATGTAAAAACTGTACAAACTCAAACGTGGCGCGCGCCGATGAGCGGCCAGAACGCCGCCGGGACGCTCACCGGGAGAACAACAAGTAATACATTCCTTCCCGGGGGTCCCATTTCTTACCATTTTTACATGTATGCGCCCGGAGGGCCCTGGGGCGTGAGTCAAGGTTTAAAATCACACGTGGCACGCGCCGATGAGCAGCAGCGAGAATGCCGCCAGGACGCTCACCGGGAGAACAACAATTACGAAACCCCTTCCAGGGGGTCCCAGACTACATTCCTTCTCGGGTTCGAGACTACACTCCTTCCCGGGTTCCCCAGACTACACTCCTTCTCGGGTCCCGGGTCACAGAATACACTCCATCCCGGGGTCCCAGACTCACACGTGGCACGCGCCGATTAGCAGCAGCCAGAACGCCGCCAGGACGCTGACGATGGAGACCGACATCGTGGGGATCGTGGGTGGCTGCTGCGGGGTGCCTGCCGGCGTGGGCTGAACAGACACGCCCGGGTAGATGGCCGCGATCAGGTACCTGCGTGGTTGAGTCGCGCTCGGTTCCGTTTGGTTGCTGTTCTAGCACAGCCAAGTCTGGACTAGATTAATGCGCCGCGAGACGCCGAGGGGTGGACGGACACGCCCGGGTTAATGGCTGCGATCAGGAACCTGCATGCTTGAGTCGCGTTCGTTTACTATTTGCTTCTGTTCTAGAGCAGCCAAGCCTGGGATAGATTGATGCGCCGCAAGACGCCGAGGGGTGGACGGACACGCCCGGGTTAATGGCTGCAATCAGGAACCTGCATGCTTGAGTCGCGTTCGTTTACTATTTGCTTCTGTTCTAGAGCAGCCAAGCCTGGGATAGATTGATGCGCCGCGAGACGCCGAGGGGTGGACGGACACGCCCGGGTTAATGGCTGTGATCAGGTACCTGCGTGTTTGCATCGCGTTCGGTTCCGTTTGGTTGCTGTTCTAGCACAGCCAAGTCTGGACTAGATTAATGCGCCGCGAGACGCCGAGGGGTGGACGGACACGCCCGGGTTAATGGCTGCAATCAGGAACCTGCATGCTTGAGTCGCGTTCGTTTACTATTTGCTTCTGTTCTAGAGCAGCCAAGCCTGGGATAGATTGATGCGCCGCGAGACGCCGAGGGGTGGACGGACACGCCCGGGTTAATGGCTGTGATCAGGTACCTGCGTGTTTGCATCGCGTTCGGTTCCGTTTGGTTGCTGTTCTAGCACAGCCAAGTCTGGACTAGATTAATGCGCCGCGAGACGCCGAGGGGTGGACGGACACGCCCGGGTTAATGGCTGCAATCAGGAACCTGCATGCTTGAGTCGCGTTCGTTTACTATTTGCTTCTGTTCTAGAGCAGCCAAGCCTGGGATAGATTGATGCGCCGCGAGACGCCGAGGAGTGGACGGACACGCCCGGGTTAATGGCTGTGATCAGGTACCTGCGTGTTTGCATCGCGTTCGGTTCCGTTTGGTTGCTGTTCTAGCACAGCCAAGTCTGGACTAGATTAATGCGCCGCAAGACGCCGAGGGGTGGACGGACACGCCCGGGTAGATGACTGCGATCAGGAACCTGCATGCTTGAGTCGCGTTCGTTTACTATTTGCTTCTGTTCTAGAGCAGCCAAGCCTGGGATAGATTAATGCGCCGCGAGACGCCGAGGAGTGGACGGACACGCCCGGGTTAATGACTGCGATCAGGAACCTGCATGCTTGAGTCGCGTTCGTTTACTATTTGCTTCTGTTCTAGAGCAGCCAAGCCTGGGATAGATTGATGCGCCGAGAGACGCCGAGGGGTGGATGGACACGCCCGGGTTAATGGCCGCGATCAGGAGCCTGCATTCTTGAGTCGCGTTCGTTTACTATTACCGTCTGTTCTAGAGCAGCCAAGCCTGGGTTAGTGTGATGCGCCGCAAGACGCCGAGGCGTTGACTTACTCGCCCGGGTAAATGGCCGCGATCAGGAACCTGCATGCTTGAGTCGCGTTCGGGTTACTTTTGGTTTGTGTTCTAGCCCAGACTGGGTTACAAGACCGCGGTGTGCCAACCGGGCCGTGCCATTCGTACCATTGAAGCTCCTGCATGTTTGAGTTGCGTTCGTTTTTTCTTGGCTTCTGTTCTAGCCTGGACTCGGTTACTAGACCATGATGTGCCAACCGGGCCATGCCATTTGTGTTGAAGCTCCTGCATGTTTGACTTGCTTTCGGTCATTTAGTTATGTCTTTCTGATAAAATTGTAACAGCATCAACGGCTTTCCATTAAAGACTTTCACTTCAGCTCTAGCATTCGTTTGTGTTGGTCTTAACCGCGATGTGCCAACTAGGCTTCGTCTTTTTGGGGGGGGCGCCGCTGCCAATTGGTAGGAGGGAAATGCTCGGGAAGACAGCCATGAGCAAGTTTGTTTGGGTCACATTGGGTTACTTTCGGTTGGCATTCGGTCGGGGCGTCGGGCAGTGCTTTCTCGGAGCGGAGGTCAACCGCCCTGGGCGGTATGGCGGCGGAAAATAATGGCTGGCCGATGGGACAAACTGCCAGAAATGGCACGCACAATGCATTTTTGGCAGAAAAAGTGTCACTGCAAAGCCATCATCACCCCCCCCACCCCCCCTGCCCCCCAGCTGCACCACAGCGCGATAAGCATGGGCAGCATCGTAAGACCAGCTGAAGAGCAGGTGCAGCAGTGCATCTACGGCCAATCTACGACATGCATGAATGCTTTGTTTAGAAACATTTCACTTGGTATACATGTATTCCTTCAATTTTTTAATTACTACCTCATTGACCGCCAAATAGCCGCCAAACCCACCAGAGCACCACGATCATCGGAAGCATCGCGAGCCAGTTGAAGAGCAGCTGCAGCAGCGCCGCGAGCAGCGACCAGCCGTAGTGCATGTGGCGCTCCGGCATGAAGCTGAACGGCTCACTGGGAGGCAGCACCTGAAATGGAAGGTGTGGAGCTTGGCGCTGTTTCGGCGCTCTGGCGGTGCCCTGATGGTGCTCTGATCGTGATCTGATGGTGCCATGCTGGCGCTGTGATGGTTCTGTGATGGCGCTCTGATGGCGTTCTGGTGGCGTACTCAGATAGTGCTCTGATGCGGCGCTCTGATGGCGTGCTCTGATTCTCCTCTAATGGTGTTCTGATGGTGCTCTGATGGTGCTGTGATGGCGCTCTGATGATGCTCGGATGCGGTGCTTGGATGGTGTGCTGTGATGGCGTGCTCTGATGGTGCTCTGGTGGTGCTCTGATGGTCCTGGGGTGGCCCTCTGATGATGCTCTGATGGTGCTCTGATGGTGCTGCGATGGTGCTCTGATGGTGCTGTGATGGAGTGGTGATGCGGTGCTCTGATGGCGTGCTGTGATTGTCCTCTGATGGTGCTCTGATGGTGCTCTGATGGTGCTCTGATGGTTCTCTGATGGTGCTCTGATGCGGTGCTCTGATGGCGCGTTCTGATGGCGTGCTCAGATAGTGCTCTGATGCGGCGCTCTACTGGCGTGCTCTGATTGTCCTCCAATGGTGCTCTGATGGTGCTTTGATGGTGCTGTGATGGCGCTCTGATGATGCTCTGATGCGGTGCTCTGATGCTGTGCTCTGATGGCGTGCTCTGATGGTGCTCTGGTGGTGCTCTGATGGTGTTCTGATGGTGCTCTGATGCAGTGCTCTGATGGCTTGCTGTGATGGGCCTCTTATGGTGCTCTGATATTGCTCCGATGGTGCTGTGATAGTGCTGTGATGGTGCGATGATAATGCTGTGATGGTGCTCTGAAGGTGCTCTGACGGTGCTCTGATGCGGTGATCTGGTGGCGTGCTGTGATGGGCCTCTGATGGTGCTCTGATGGTGCCCTGATGGTGCTGTGATGGTACTGTGATGGTGCTGTGATGGTGCTATGACAATGCTGTGATGGTGCTCTGATGGTGCTCTGTTGGTGCTCTGATGCGGTGCTCTGGTGGCGTGATCTGATGGTGCTCTTATGGTGCTCTGATGGTGCTGTGATGGGGCGCCGATGCGGTGCTCTGATGGCGTGCTGTGATGGTCCTGTGATGGTGCTCTGATGGCGCTGTGATGATGTTGTGATGGTTCTGTGATGGTGCTCTGATGGTGCTGTGATGGGGCGGTGCTCGGGTGTGGGGTACAAAGTGTGGGCGGTAGCACATGTGAGCCAAGCACCCCGTATACCCCCTGCACGCACGCACAAACGCATGCTGTTCCAGGGTCGCGCGTGCACCCGCACGCGCGCAGCTTGTTGTCAGCTGGCGAGAGAAAAAGACGTGCGCCTTGGAGTTCTGCGACGTTTTGATGTTTGATTCAACTCGCTTCTCACACGCCCTCGTACCGTGTCAGGGTCGCGCGTGCAACCGCATGCGCGCAGCTTGTGGCCGTCAGGCAGCGCGTCGCCACCAGCAACAAGCGCACGCGCACCAACCTGTGGGGACCCGTGTGTGTGTGTGTGTTTTTGTGTGTGTGTGTGTGTCTGTGTGTGTGTGTGCATGCATGTGTGTACATGTGTGCGTGTGTGTGTGCGTGTGTGTGTGTGTGTGTGTGTGTGGATACATGCATGTGTGTGTGTGTTTTTGTGTGTGTGTGTATGTGTGTGCGTGCACGTGAGTGTGAGTGCGCGTACACATGCATGTGTGGGCGTGTGCAGGGGGGGAGAAAGGTTGTGTGCATCCTGTCCTCTGATCGAGTGCGTGTGCGCGTGCGCATGCATGTGTGGGCGTGTGCAGGGGGGAGAAAGGTTGTGTGCATCCTGTCCTGTTGTCGCCACTGCAAGGATGAATATGAAAAGCTAGGTGCGTGCACAGTGGGCAGGCAGAGACGGGATTGCGGCAGTGACTTGGGTTTGAGATTCCCATTTTTTTTCCAGCCAGAGTTTGCTTCGGCATCGTTGCCATTCGAGCTCCTTTCAGTGATTTCCTTTTAATGATGTTGATTTAAATGATCTGGAGCCACTTGACTGACAATCCGTGTCCATGGCTCCCAATTGCGGCCCCCAACGCCAGAAAAATAAACCACTACCTCCTGTTGACCGCCTGCCCACATATATAGAGAGCTCATGAAGAGCTCTGTCTGGCGGGCTTGTCAGACTATAAATCCACAGGGTGAGTTGAGCTGTGTTCAAGGTCGAAGTACAGCCGGAATACAGCCAAATGGCTGCGTGGAGCCAAAAAAACAGTGCAGGCTGCTTAACCATGCTGATCTCATCCGCCCCCATCTGCCTAGGCCTCCTGATTGGGCAGGGCATAAGCAGCGTCAGGACCAAGCAGCTGGCCCCCGACTCGCGGTCTCTTCATCTTAATTAACTACGAATCAATGAGCCAAAGCCCTACAGTTACAGTTACAGTTACATCGGCTTTCCAGCAAAGACTACCTCTAGTCCTAGTACCACCGCCTAGACCCAAGTCCAGTTCTGGCCCTAACAATTACTTGTGAGGGGCGGTAGCCACCAGCTGGCTGCCTGCCAACGTGTAGTCCCAGAGCAAAAAGGAGAGCTATTGTGCGACGCCTCCAAAATAGGTCCTAACTGCTTCTAGGGGATAGGGGGTCAAGTGGCGCTTGCCAATCTACTTGACCGCCGTGGTGGAGGGGCCGGCGCCTGAGGGGCAGCCGGACCGTACACCACGGCTCTCCACCCGACCCTATCCTGAGCACGCTCAAACGCCGTGTCCGAAAAAGTCTTCCAATCAGAACGAGTGCCACTAGTTTCGCCTAGCTGCTGAGTCAGTAGCTTAAGAAAATAGTGTCGGGAGGAGGCTGGAGGCCGGCCTTGCTGCCGAGCCACATCCATTGTGCAGTCAAAAGTCGTACGAGGAAGACGAGAAGCCGGCATGCGCATCACATGGCCTAGCCACTGCATTGATCGCTTTGCCACAAGGCTCTCAATTGGCTCAGTGTCGCACGCCTGCCGAATATAAGTTAATCTGTGCCGGTCAACCAGGCGCACACCCAGAATGCGACGAAGGCAGTTAGAGTGGGCAACCTCCAATCGAGTCAGTTGTGTTTTAGTAGGGGCCCATGTTTCGCAGCCGTACAGAAAGTGGGGCAGCACGAAAGTGTTGTAAACCCGCATCTTAGACTGCACTTGCATCTTCTTGCTGGCCCAAATCTTATCAAAAGAAGCAAACACGCCCAGCGCGCGACCGACACGCACACCGATCTCCTTTTCCACACCACCACTCTGGGTTATCCAACTCCCTAGATACTCTAGGGAGAACTAGTAACTCTTTTATCTCTTGCCAACCATATCCCGTCACTCCTTACGGAATAAGCCGGCTCAGCCGGCATTAGAGCTAAGCTCTAATGCTTCCAAAGCCCAACCACAGACACATCGCCTGATTCGCGCAAGTGAATGCGGTCATACCGCCTGAGGCGATATCGGGTGCGCCTCGGGCGGTGGTGGGTGTTGAAGGCAGTCGGGGTGTCGCCTGACTAGTGAGACGGTCCGGATGGCACCTAAAGCGGCGCCTCAGGCGACGCCTCAGGCATTGGAAATGTGGTCGGGCTTTGGCTGCTTTGATGTGGAACAGCTAGTGTAGGAAGGGCAGATCCCATATTAAACGCCCTACTGCATGAATCGGGACTCGCAGCAGCGGGGCGGAGCGGGCACTGGCAGGCATGCAGAGAGGTGACATGGACGCGATGGCGACAACTGGACTCGACAGTATAACGAGCAGCTCCACCGACACAGAAAAACGCGAAACCAACAGCACACGCTACAGGTAGCTGCCCTACCACATTCACAACGCCTGAGGCGGCGCCAAAGGCGGCGCATGTACTTGCGCGGATCAGGCGGCGCCTCAGGCGCGCCGACCGCCTGAGGCGCCGCGTGAGGTGCACCCCTGATCGACTCACCACCGCCTGGGGCGCACCCCAGACCGTCTCGGACGTTATGACCGCACTCACTTGCACGGATCAGACAGTGGGATTTGGGTAGGGCTTGCCACAGCCGCGACGGGCAGACAGCTGAGACCCCTGAAACCAGTGATTTCCTTTTCGGCTTTACACAGCTACTTGGCTGTATTCCGGCCCTACTTTGACCTTGCACGCAGCTCAGCCCATCCAGTGGATTGTTAGTCTGACAAGCCCGCCAGACAGAGCGCGTCAACAGCTTTCAAATGACCTATGCATGAGGACAACCGGTCAATGGTAGGTCAACGGTCGACATGGTCGAAGCAGAATCCGGCTGTGGAAGAATTAATTAAAATCCTGTAAAGGAAACCACTGCCTGCAACCCACCCACCAGTGGTCTCGTTAAGGAAACGGAGACTGTTGTGTTGGCCCCCGCAACACTGAAGGGAATGTGACGAATATCCCCCCGCAGCAGGACACTTATTTGGTGAAATTTACCATTTTCACACTTTTCGGAGCGAATTTTCCGCGATTCGCTACCACAGTTTCCACACACCCTACCAAATGTGCGCGCTCGGACGGCAGATGTGGGTTCAGGTGGTAAAATCACTCCGGCGACCCTGCAACTTGGCAGGGGTATAGCTCAGATCCCCACGAAGGTGAAGCAAAAAAATATCAGGATTACATTGTTTCCATGCGCCACCGTACTTTCCCCTCAAATTTCCCAGCTTGCCCCCGCACATCACTCCCACCCACCTCACATCCCACACCCACGACGACTCGCTTGAACATGACAGTTGGGATGACATCGCTGTGGCTCACGGCAGTCACGGTGGACGTCTGAAGCACCGCCTGTATGTGTGTGGGGGGAAGTACATGTACCAAGCATTTTCTTGGTTCTGTTACTAGACCTGTACCAAGCACCTGCTGCCGCTGCGGCAGGGCACCTGCGGGTGCACCCACGTGGTCGACGGGGCCCTTAGGGGGTCTCCGACCACAGGTAGCCACAGTGGTTCCACTCAGGATCCTGGGGAAACGACGGCTCACCCCGCGCCTCGCGCTCATTTCCCCAATCTCACCGTGCAGCGTTTGCTCGAATCGGCCATTGCCACCCTGCAAGTGGTAGTTTTCTAATTACTCGCTAGATTGGTGGAAAACTGGAGTTTCTGTCGGAATTATTTTCCAAGTGTGAGTGAGAAGTACGGAGCGCCTCGTAGTGGTGCTAGCACCCCAAGGTTCCTATCTGTCTTCTTGGGTCGCTAGCACCGCTCCCTTTTCGGCTTCCAGTTCCATTTGGGCGGACACGTGACAGTGATCAAACGAACACTGCTGACAGGCTGAGACAGAAACGCGCTTTTGTAGGCTGCGGGGTGGCTGACGGAAACACTGGGTAGCCAGCCATCTCATCAAGGTGCTCGGGCTCTATGTCGAGCACGGTCTTGTATACGCCTTGAGAGCTGTCCCTGACTGTAGAGCTGTCCCTGAGCTGTCCCTGGCTCGGGCTCTGTAGAGCTGTCCCTGTAGAGCTGCCCCTGACTTGGGCTCTATGTCAAGCATGGTCTTATATGCCTTGAGAGGTGTCCCTGACTGTAGAGCTGTCCCTGAGCTGCCCCTGACTCGGGCTCAATGGCAAGCACGGTCCTATCTATGTCGAGCACGGTCCCTCGAGAGGACTGTAGCAGAGGTGTCCTCGACTGTAGCAGCCATCACACCTGGTCATGGATGACTGCGTTGCCAGGCTTGCGTGCTGCGGGTGGCCCTGCGGGCTCTCCTAGTAGAGCCACCCTATACGTGTGGTCTAGGCCTCAACTCACGCCCCGGGGTCCTCGGGGCGCGTAGGTGAAAAGCCTGTGCAACCTTGAGAGGTGGCCCTGACTGTATCATCCATAGTCACCTGGTCATGGATGACCGCGTTGTCGCCGATCGTGACCAGGTCCCACCCCTCAGAGATCTGGCAGTCGATGATGACGCCTGCGGAGATAAGTGCCACAGCACCGCGCGCAATGCCAGTTAGGTTTTACTTTACCCTCTACTTCCCCTCTGCATCCACTCCAACCTTTCCCTCTTCTTCCCCTCTGCAACCGCTCTTACCTTCCCCTCTACTTCCCCTCTGCACCCGATCTTTCCTTCCCCACTGCCCATCCTTACTTTATCTCTGCATCCCCCCTTGACCCTCCCCCCTACTCCCCCTCTACTTCCACTCCCCTCCTGCTCTTATTTTCCTCAGCTTTCCCTCCCCTGCTTGCCCATCGCTGCTTTCCCCCTGCTTCCCCTCACCCCTCGTCAACACCCTCCACACCATCATGGGGGGGGGGGAGGGGGTTTACAGTTTTTACATGTACGCGCCCGGAGGACCCCGGGGCGTGGGTTAAGGCCTAGACTAAAAGTCGAGGGGGGCTCTACTGGGAGAACCCGCAAGGCCACCCGCAGTGCGCCACCCGCAGCGCACCAGCCTACCATGCATGGGTTCTAGGCCAGGGGGGGGGGGGGATAATGACACGTCAAATTCGGTTTGGTGACAGTACCAATCAGGGGTTTCCTTTGGGGCTGTCTGGCTGTCGGTGTCCCTGGAGAGGCCTCCCGGCTCTCCAGTTTCTGGAAATTTCCCCAGGTTTTCTCCCAGGTTCGGCCGTTTTTATGTGTTTTCTGCAGTAGTTTTTTGGATTTTCCGAACGCCCCTTATTGGCAAACCGCCCTTCTGGCCGTCTCCTCATCGGAATCCGATCAGTGATTCCCCTGCGAGCCGTATACCGCTCCGAGCCGGATCTCCCATTTCTCAGAAAACCACACTAAGTGGAAGAGGGCGTGGAGTGATGCGTTGGAAAGCTCTTGCCGAAAGCAGCACAACGGCATGCGTTGCGTGGACACCCGCTGTGTATTGCGCCTGGTGTGAGCGGTCAAAGTTGCTGGAGCCGGAAAAAAACTAATAACTACATCCTTTCCAGGGACCACGGAATCCGATCGGCGAGGAGAACCCCATTTGTACCAATGAATCATTGTCGGCATTCCCGGGACAATCTACACAGAGCGTTGCTGTCACTACCTGGGTGGTATAGGGCGGATCTGGGGGTCCAGTGTCTTGTCTAGGTCCAGTGCATGCGCGCGTGGGGGGGGGTACCCTCACCCCTACCAGGTAGCCAGCCAGTTTCCCACTGAAACTGAGTTTAAGGTGTCGGGCGCTAGCGCCGACACCGATCTTATACATCAGTACTGGTGTCAAACAGACTGTAATATCCATCATCATCATAAGAGCGCACACTGCAGACACAATGATTGGGGTCACACACGCAAGCGCCATGCATGGAGGCTGGCGGCATGTCAGGCGTGCGCCACATGATGAACGGAGGAGGAGGAGGGTGGCCAGGCTGGCTGCCCGAACTGAGACGCATGGCGCGACCAGATGTACTAGAGCTAGTGGGATGGACACAGTCAATGTGTATCCACTGAGTCGACTAGTGCGGGTGATAGTATCTGCCTGCCTCAGGGATTGAGTGCGCAAGCACAAGTCTAATACGCCATTAAAGGCGTCCAACAAGACGGTAAAATCGACCACACGACCAGGCCAGGGCCTGCAGCCAGAAACCGCACCCGACAGCAATCAACCAGCTCCACAGCATCGTAGGCGCACGACGACAGCTTGAGCCAGCCGACACGGAAACAAGACCGCGACCCCGCCACAAACCCTGCTCCCTATAGCTAGCTGGCGCTTGTGTAGTGGCGGGGGGCGGAGGGGGAGGAGGGCAGCTTCCTTCTTTTGACTCCGTGGAAGGCTGGCGCTTGCGTGGCTTCGCCAGCTCTCCTGGAAGAGCTTTTCCAGCTCTCCTAGTAAAGCCCCCCCTAGATGTGAAGTCTGCACGCATGATATCCTTTGGGCACGTACATGTAAAACCTGTTAAACATGATAACCCCATGCATCCCCTCTGCCCCCCCCCCCCTCGGGCATTCCATATAAAACCTGTACAGTTACAGTTACAGTTACATCGGCTTTCCAGCAAAGACTACCTCTAGTCCTAGTACCACCGCCTAGACCCAAGTCCAGTTCTGGCCCTAACAATTACTTGTGAGGGGCGGTAGCCACCAGCCGGCTGCCTGCCAACGTGTAGTCCCAGAGCAAAAAGGAGAGCTATTGTGCGACGCCTCCAAAATAGGTCCTAACTGCTTCTAGGGGATAGGGGGTCAAGTGGCGCTTGCCAATCTACTTGACCGCCGTGGTGGAGGGGCCGGCGCCTGAGGGGCAGCCGGACCGTACACCACGGCTCTCCACCCGACCCTATCCTGAGCACGCTCAAACGCCGTGTCCGAAAAAGTCTTCCAATCAGAACGAGTGCCACTAGTTTCGCCTAGCTGCTGAATCAGTAGCTTAAGAAAATAGTGTCGGGAGGAGGCTGGAGGCCGGCCTTGCTGCCGAGCCACATCCATTGTGCAGTCAAAAGTCGTACGAGGAAGACGAGAAGCCGGCATGCGCATCACATGGCCTAGCCACTGCATTGATCGCTTTGCCACAAGGCTCTCAATTGGCTCAGTGTCGCACGCCTGCCGAATATAAGTTAATCTGTGCCGGTCGACCAGGCGCACACCCAGAATGCGACGAAGGCAGTTAGAGTGGGCAACCTCCAATCGAGTCAGTTGTGTTTTAGTAGGGGCCCATGTTTCGCAGCCGTACAGAAAGTGGGGCAGCACGAAAGTGTTGTAAACCCGCATCTTAGACTGCACTTGCATCTTCTTGCTGGCCCAAATCTTATCAAAAGACGCAAACACGCCCAGCGCGCGACCGACACGCACACCGATCTCCTTTTCCACACCACCACTCTGGGTTATCCAACTCCCTAGATACTTAAATGCAGAGACGGTCTTCACTTCACCACCAGTCAGCGCAAACGTGGGCAGATCCGCGACAAAATCTGCTGGCAAAATCATCACTTCTGTCTTGGCGGCGTTGATTTGCATGCCAAAGCTAGAGGACACTTTGTCAAGGATTTTCAGCATAAGCGCCAACTGAGCTGGGTCATGCGAGAACAAACATAAATCGTCGGCATACATCAGCATTACTATGCGCTCAACCGACGACGACAACACAGAGCCGCCGGCTCGGGTCACGACTGACACGCCAGCCCCCTCTGGCATCATGTCTAGCGCCTTTTTCACTATGTGGTCAATAAAAACATTGAACAACACAGGAGCAATGACGCACCCCTGTCGCACACCAGACGACACGGGGAATTCGTGCCCGATTTTCCCAGCCAGCCGCACGGCAGCTGCGGTGTTGGTGTGAAGATCCTCCAACAGATCAATAATGTGCGGATGAACACTATATAATCTAAGGACTCTCCACAGTGCCGCACGGTTTATGCAATCGTAAGCTTTAGAATAGTCGACAAATGCCACAGCCATGCATTGTTTGTACTCGGCATGTGCCGCGCTCAGCGAGCGCAGAGTAAAAATCGCATCAACAGTGCCTCTGCTTTTTCTGAAACCACACTGAGCCTCATGCAACTGACCATCAACCTGCGTGGAGACGCGGTGCAGAAGTATGGCAGCGTACACTTTCCCGGCAATAGAGAGAAGGCTTATACCGCGGTAGTTACCAGGGGAGTCACGCGGACCCTTCCCCTTATATAACGGTGTGATAATAGCAGTTTTCCATTCCCTCGGGGCTCTCCCCGACCGCCATACGGCGATGATGACCCGGTGGAGCCATGCGATGGCAGATGGGCACCGCAACAGCATGGCGTCCAGCTGGTCACCGCCCGGAGCGGCGGCCGAACCTGTAAAACCTGTTAACCCCCTGATTCCCCTCTGCCCCCCCACCGACCCCCACCCACGCACCCTTGCCGATCTTGGCGCCCAGCATGCGGTACAGCATGTTGATGAGTGGCGTGCGCATGATGTAGGGCGCGCACAGCGTGAACATCTGCGCGTGTGTGTAGGTTGTGTCCGTTTATCTGTGGCGTCGCTCTTATATCTCCCGTGACCGTGGCTGTGTGTGTGTGGGGGGGGGGGGGGGGCAGGGGGGACATGATGTAGGCCGCGCATAGCATGGACATCTGCGCATGTGTGTAGGTTGTGTCTACAGTTAAAAGTTTATAACTTACAGTGCGCAGCCTCGGGGCGTGGGGTTGAGCTGCCTAACGGTTGTGTGCATTTATCTTGACCGACCCTCTTTTCCTTTGCACGGTCCTTTGGGCAGCGTTTCCCTTGCACTGCTGTGGCCGTGCGTGTGTGCGGGGGGGGGGGGGGGGAAGCAGGGGGTCTAGCGCTTCAGTACGTTGATCGTAGGCATGCGCAAGGTGAGGGAACACAGCGTGGACATCTACACACGTAGGGGTGGTCCTGCAAACCAGCGGTGTCCGTGGGGGGAGCATGCCCCCACAACATTGGAAGAAACATGCCGAGTCGCCCTGCAGAAGGCGTTTTCTTCGCGGGAAAGCGTGAAATATTCGAAGCAGAGCGAAATTGCCCTAAACTTCCCCCGCAGGTTTCCCGGCTCGCCCCGCGGTGGGGGCTGCGGAGGCTGCGGGGGTGCTCAGGACGTCATTGATGCAAACACACACACACACACACACACACACACACAAACTCACCTACCCCCCCCCCCCCCCCCCCCGCCACCACCACCACACACAAACATCCACCCACACCCACCCACACCGACACCCACATGCACACCAACTATCACAAAGGGAGCAAAAGGGACCTAGGTTATCAGCCATAGAGCTCGGGGCCCTTATGACTATTATTCGTGACACCCACCCACCCCTACCTGGTTCCACGCCGCACGAACTGTGATCCAGCAGATCCAGTCCACTGACAGGTGCGCGTGGCGGCCTGGCTGCTGGCGCCCCAGGAGCAGCCACTTGCCCCCGATGCAGCTGCGCATGTGTGTGTGTGGGCGGAGGGGGGGGGGGGGCGTGTGTGTGTGTGTGTGTGTGTGCGTGCGTGGCGGCCTGGCTGCTGGCGCTTCAGGAGCAGCCACTTGCCTGCAATGCAGCTGCGCGTGTGGTGTGTGCGCGTGTGTGTGTGTGTGTGTGTGTGTGTGTGCGTGGCGGCCTGGCTGCTGGCGCCCCAAGAGCAACCACTTGCCCGCGATGCATCTGCGCGTGTGTGTGTGTGTGTGTGTGTGTGTATGTGCGTGGCGGCCTGGCTGCTGGCGCCCCAGGAGCAGCCACTTGCCCGCAATGCAGCTGCGCGTGTGTGTGCGGGGGTTGAGGGGGGGGGGCGTGTGTGTGTGTGTGTGTGTGTGTGCGTGGCGGCCTGGCTGCTGGCGCCCCAGGAGCAGCCACTTGCCCGCGATGCAGCTGCGCGTGTGTGTGTGTGTGTGTGTGTGGCGGCCTGGCTGCTGGCGCCCCAGGAGCAGCCACTTGCCCGCGATGCATCTGCGCGTGTGTGTGTGTGTGACGGCGTGGCTGCTGGCGCCCCAGGAGCAACCACTTGCCCGCGATGCATCTGCGCGCGTGTGTGTGTGTGTGTGTGTGTGTGTGTGTGTGTGTGTGTGTGTGTGTGTGTGTGTGCGTGTGTGCGTGCGTGCGTGCGTGGTGCCTGGCTGCTGGGCGCCCCATGGAGCAGCCACTTATGCCACCCCGATGCAGGCCTGCGCGCGTGTGGTGTGTGTGGTGTGTGTGTGTGTGTGCGTGGCGGCCCTGGCTGCTGGCGCCCCAGGAGCAGCCACTTGCCCGCGATGCATCTGCGCGTATGTGTGTGTGTGTGTGTGTGTGTGTGTGTGTGACACCACCTCCATCCCCGCCGCGTGGAACCAAGCAGACATCTGCCCCCTCTACAAGGGCGCATCCTCGGGCCCACCCACGCGCAGCAAGTCCTATCGCGGCATCTCCCTCCTGCCCGTCGCTGGCAAGGTCTACACTCACATCCTCCTCAACCGCCTCAAGCTCCAGCTGGAGCCCACCCTCCACACTTCCCAGTTTGGCTTCCGTCCGGGCCGTGGCACCTGCGATGCCATCTTCACCCTACGACGCCTCCAAGAGGAGTCACACCGCGCCCACGCCCCTCTCCATGTGGCTTACGTCGACCTGTCCAAGGCGTTCGACAGTGTCAACCACGCCGCCCTTTGGAAAACCCTCCTCCACCGCGGCGCGCACCCTGCCCTCCTTGCACGCATCGAAAGCCTCTACTCTGGTGCCACCGCCAGAGCCCGAGTCAACGGTGCATACTCCGCCCCTTTCCCTCTCAAAGCTGGCGTCAAGCAAGGCTGCCCCCTCTCCCCCCTCCTCTTCAATGTCTACATCGACACAGTTGTCCGGTCCCTGATTGCCCAGCTCCCCAACGCTGGCATTCAAATTGGCTACATGATCGACGGAAAACTGTACACCCCTGAGTCCCGCAAGGACTTTTTGACCACCATACTCCCCCTCCTTCTCTACGCCGACGACATCGCCCTGCTCGCCCCCTCCGAGGACGACCTCCGCACCATGCTCACCCTCCTCGACCGCATCTGTTCAGACCTGGCCCTTGCGATCAACTACGACAAAACCGTGGCACAATCCCTCGGCCACCCTTCTGCCCACACCGTCCCCTCCGCCCCTATCACCATCCCCTCCAACTCCTCATCTACCCCCCACCTGGTCCACTCCACCTCCAAGTTCAAATACCTGGGAAGTATTCTGTCCTCCCCCGCCGCCCCTTCTGATGACGCTCCCAACACGTCTGATTCCGACATCCTCGACTCAGAGATCTCACGCCGGATCGGAAGTGCCTGGTACGCCTTCAACCGTCTCACTCCCCGGTTCTGGAACTCCAACTCAATCTCTCCCACTACCAAGATCCACCTCTACAACGCCTTTGTGATCTCTGCCCTACTGTATGGCTGCCAGACATGGACGTTGAACAAGGCCCACATCCACCGACTTGAAGTAACCCACAACCGCTTCCTCCGCCTCATCAAGGGCATCCCTCCTCACACCACAGAGCACACCTCCACCACCACGATGCATGCCTCCCCCCCTTGTACGTTCCCCATCATCGACACGATCAACAAGCACCGTGCTACGTTCATCGGCTCCCTCATCCGCCGCCTCCCACCTCCCCCGTCCCCCCGCCCCTCCATCTCCACACACCCGCCCGTCCCTTCTCCCCCCACACTCCCTCCCGACATCATATACCCCCCCACTGCCGCCCTTTTCGCGTACCGCCGACCGGACATGACTTCGCTCTATGCCGGCGGCGCCATCACATCTACCGGCTCAGCGCCGGCGACTTTTTCGCCCACTCCGTCAAGTTCCGTTCCTCCGCAAACACCCACTTTTCCAACTTCAAACGCGACATCTCCAAGCACCCCGAGTTCATGGACCTCTTGTCCAAGCGAGTCACACCCGAGTGGATCCTCTTAGCGAGATTTCCACAACTGTGGAGGTCAATCTGCCGAGACCTAGTTTAAACTCAGTTGAAGCGGAGTGACGAACACAGCCGTCAGTGACCCGCATTTGCCCCTTTCCCCCACTGCTTTTGAATGAGGTTATTCACCCTCTTGTTGGCGCACGGTTGGTCACCCGCCTCCAAATGGAATCTCCTCAATGATGACCAGAAACAGCCTATCTAGGTCTGCCGTGCAGAGTTCTCTGTAACGATATCTCTCTCTGTGTGAGTGGCAGCCTGGCTGCTGGCGCCCCAGGAGCAGCCACTTGCCCGCGATGCAGCTGCGCGTGTGTGTGCGGGGGCAGGGTGTGTGTGTGTGTTTGTGTGTGTGTGTGAATGTGTGTGTGTGCGTGGCGGCCTGGCTCCTGCGCCCCAGGAGCAGCCACTTGTGTGTGTCGGGGGCGGGGGGGGTGCGTGTGTGTGTGTGTGTGTGTGTGTGACGGCCTGGCTGCTGGCGCCCCAGGAGCAGCCACTTGCCCGCGATGCATCTGCGCGTGTGTGTGTGTGTGTGTGTGTGACGGCCTGGCTGCTGGCGCCCCAGGAGCAGCCACTTGCCCGCGATGCAGCTGCGCGTGTGTGTGCGGGGGTTGAGGGGGGGGGCGTGTGTGTGTGTGTGTGTGCGTGGCGGCCTGGCTGCTGGCGCCCCAGGAGCAGCCACTTGCCCGCGATGCAGCTGCGCGTGTGTGTGTGTGTGTGTGTGTGGCGACCTGGCTGCTGGCGCCCCAGGAGCAGCCACTTGCCCGCGATGCATCTGCGCGTGTGTGTGTGTGTGTGTGTGTGTGTGTGGCGGCCTGGCTGCTGGCGCCCCAGGAGCAGCCACTTGCCCACGATGCAGCTGCGCGTGTGTGTGCGGGGGCGGGGGGGGTGCGTGTGTGTGTGTGTGTGTGCGTGGCGGCCTGGCTGCTGGCGCCCCAGGAGCAGCCACCTGCCAGCGACGCAGCTGCGCACATGTGTGTGTGTGTGTGTGTGTGTGTGTGTGTGTGTGTGTGGCGGCCTGGCTGCTGGCGCCCCAGGAGCAGCCACTTGCCCGCGATGCAGCTGCGCGTGTGTGTGTGTGTGTGTGTGACGGCCTGGCTGCTGGCGCCCCAGGAGCAGCCACTTGCCCGCGATGCATCTGCGCGTGTGTGTGTGTGTGTGTGTGTGACGGCCTGGCTGCTGGCGCCCCAGGAGCAGCCACTTGCCCGCGATGCAGCTGCGCGTGTGTGTGCGGGGGTTGAGGGGGGGGGCGTGTGTGTGTGTGTGTGTGCGTGGCGGCCTGGCTGCTGGCGCCCCAGGAGCAGCCACTTGCCCGCGATGCAGCTGCGCGTGTGTGTGTGTGTGTGTGTGTGGCGACCTGGCTGCTGGCGCCCCAGGAGCAGCCACTTGCCCGCGATGCATCTGCGCGTGTGTGTGTGTGTGTGTGTGTGTGTGTGGCGGCCTGGCTGCTGGCGCCCCAGGAGCAGCCACTTGCCCACGATGCAGCTGCGCGTGTGTGTGCGGGGGCGGGGGGGGTGCGTGTGTGTGTGTGTGTGTGCGTGGCGGCCTGGCTGCTGGCGCCCCAGGAGCAGCCACCTGCCAGCGACGCAGCTGCGCACATGTGTGTGTGTGTGTGTGTGTGTGTGTGTGTGTGTGTGTGGCGGCCTGGCTGCTGGCGCCCCAGGAGCAGCCACTTGCCCGCGATGCAGCTGCGCGTGTGTGTGTGTGTGTGTGTGACGGCCTGGCTGCTGGCGCCCCAGGAGCAGCCACTTGCCCGCGATGCATCTGCGCGTGTGTGTGTGTGTGTGTGTGTGACGGCCTGGCTGCTGGCGCCCCAGGAGCAGCCACTTGCCCGCGATGCATCTGCGCGTGTGTGTGTGTGTGTGTGTGTGACGGCCTGGCTGCTGGCGCCCCAGGAGCAGCCACTTGCCCGCGATGCATCTGCGCGTGTGTGTGTGTGTGTGTGTGACGGCCTGGCTGCTGGCGCCCCAGGAGCAGCCACCTGCCAGCGACGCAGCTGCGCACGTGTGTGTGTGTGTGTGTGTGTGTGTGTTTGTGTGTTTTGGTGTATTTACTGTGTGGGAGTGTTTGTGCGTGTGTGCGTGCGTGTGTGTCGGTGTGCACTGAACTGACCTTGGCCGTTTTCCCGCCGTTTTCCACCACATTTATGCAGCAATGAAGCGAAACGCCATATGCGATGCTACAGTGAACACTTGCCCCCCCCCCTCCCCCAAGGGTAGGTACCAGTGATGTCTTGTCAGGATGTTCAACTAATTCTTCCACAGCCGGATTTTTCTATGACCAGGTCGACCGTCGACCTCCTATTGAACGTTTGTCCTCATACATAGTAGGTCACTCGAAATCGGCGAGCTCTGTCTAGCGGGTTCGGCAGAAACTTCAAAGTACAGCCGGAATACAGCCAAATGGCTGTAGACAGCCGAAAATAAATTCACTGGTAGGTACGGCATCACCCGAGTAAGAATTCTGCACTCCCAGAGCGAGAGGGGGGGGGGGCTACCAAAATCCCAAAATCTGATCCGCGCCATGGAATGCGGTCATAACGCCTGAGACGGTCCAGGGTGCGCCTCAGGCGGTGGTGGGCGCCTGAGGCGGTCTACGTGGTGCCTGAGGCGGTTTGGATAATGCCCAAGGCGACGCCTGGGGCGATCGTGGGTGCGCCTCAGGCGGCGCCTCAGGCGGTCGGAGCGCCTGGGGCGCCGCCTGATCCGCGCCATGGAATGGGACGCCTCAGGCGCCGCCTCAGGCGTTGTGAATGTGGTAGGGGGGTGTGTGTGTTGGGGGGGAGGGGGGGGGAGCTGTGGATGCAAAAATATGTGTCGACCCCCACTTCCGCTAAGAGTCCCTCGCGTTTCCAAATTGGGAAATCATCGAAAGCCACAACACGAGAAATCATTAAGCGACGAAACCGCCGCCCGCGATTGCATCAAACAACACACTGTCCGGCCATCACAGAGGTATGCAGCTTTAAAGGTACGAGGGCTTACACCAGACTTCTATATGAGTTAACAGGTTATACAGGTTTTACAGTACGCGGGGCGTGGGTAAAGGCCTAGACTACACGTGTATGGGGGGGCTCTAGGAGGAGAGCCCGCACCGCTATGCATCACTTGAATGAAGGTCATGATGACGCCATTGACGAGCACGCGTGCGACAACGATTGGGATCAGCTTCCATGCGCTCTGTTAGACTTACCCACCCAAACACTTCACGGGGGGGGGGCTCTATTAGAACCTTAACCACTAAACAGCACTCACATGAAGGTCATGATGACGCCGTTGACGAGCACAAGTGTGACAATGTTTGATATCCCAAACCCCTAGCTGCAAGACACGGATCCTTCGACCGCGTTGGCCATTGAACTTCCGTTGGCCATTTGCCCTGATGCATGGCATTCACTTGCAGCTCTCAGTGAGCTCTGTCTGGTCTAGGGGGGCTCTATGAGGAGAGCCCTCAACACTATGCAAGCACTATGCAGCACTTACATGATGGCCATTGACGAGCACGTGTGCGACGACGATCGGGATCAGCTTCCACACGCCGACGAGCTGCAGGATCAGCTTCCAAGCGCTCTGTTGGATTTACCCACCCAAAAACTTCACGGGGGGGCTCTATTATAACCTTAACCACTATACAGCGCTCACATGAAGGCCATGATGACGCCATTGACGAGCACGAGTCCGACGATGATCGGAATCAGCTTCCACGCGCCGACGAGCTGCAGGAGAATGAACGCTGGGACGAAGCAGCCGATCGTGTAGAGCGGGATGACAGCGTACGAGAGGAGCAGCTGCGGTGTGTGTGTGTGGGGGGGGTAGTGTGTGTGCGTGTGTGTACATGTATTGTGTGTGTGTGGGGGGGGGAGTGAAGGGGAGATGGTGTGTGTGTGTGTGTGTGTGTGTGTGCACGCGTCTGCATGCCCGCCGCATACCACAGCACCTCAGCTCAGGAGGGGTTGGGTATGGAGCCTGCACTGTGGTGCTGCTTGCTTGGCGCCCGCCACTACGTGGTTGGCGCTACCGTGGGCTACTTTTGTAGTTTGACCTTTTTGGTGGGCCTCGGGCCTGCTCTCTTAAGTCCCGCTGGAGCTTTGGAACCGAACGTGTCACCGCCAGCAGTGGATTGTAAAACTCTCATCATCATCAGTTGCCAGAATGTACTACCGATGGTTATTGGCAGCTGCAAGTGTCGCCACTCATGTTGGCTTCGAACTGGTTCTGCTAACCAAGCCAAACCGCACGACATTTTTTTGCAGTTTCAAGAGTAACTGATCATTACTGCTTATAACCGCTAGTAAGCGCTACTGGTGTTACAGTAACAGTAACACGGGGTTTCCAGCTAAGCAGGCTACTCTGCTACTAGAGACACCCGCCGATACTCCAGCACACTTAAGTACTAGAGTATCGCCGGCTCCCGGCCGATAGACTACCGCTCCCGCCGGCTAGACTACCCCAAACAGCGGTCTCTGAGAGACATGTCTGGCAAGGAGCATATAGGAGAGGACCTTCCTCAGGGTCACAGTAGTGGCCTTGTGGCCAGTCAAGCCGGCAGAGCCGACTGGCGCTGACTGGAACGGTCCCCGCCTGGCAGTGCATGGCTGTCCAGCTCTCGTTTGCATGGGGCTCAGCCGGCGCCCCATGCCTCATTCATGGCCAGGTCCCACCCTCCAGGGGTGCATGGACGACAGAGTTGTCATGGAGGCTGCCTGAAGACCTTCCAACGCCAGTCACCAGCAGACGAGCGACCCCGAGGATGAGCGCGGTGACGAACGCTACGATTGTGTTACAAAGACTTCAAAATCTATTGTCAAGTAACTGCTCACCACGACGAACTGTATGACGTTGGACAGCATCAACGGCATGCATGTCAAAAGACACAGTCAGCGCCCACCACTACCAACCGTTTCGTTTTTGGCAGTTTCAAGTTCCACCGATCGTGACTGCTGACCATGACAGGATGCAGGACGTGGGACAGCATCGACAGCATGCACGTCAAGAGACACAGTCAGCGCCACACGAGGAGCGCCCCGCTACTACTTACCATTTTCTTTGCAGTTTCAAGTAAAACGGATCATAACTGCTCACCGTGAGAAACTGCATGACGTTGGACAGCATCGGCGGCATGCACGTAGGAGATACAGTCAGCGGACCGCTCTGGTGCACCTAGGATTTGGGCGAGGCAGGGCAGGTGAAGGCAGGTGTGTGTGTGTGTATGTGTGGAGGATGGGATGAGGGAGGCAAAGCCGCGCTGTTGTACTGCAGCCTGTTCGCACACACACACGCATGCACGCACACATAGAGAGACACACACACACACACACACGTACACACACACATGTGCCCCCCCCCTACCCACCACAGACACACACGCGCGCACACGCACACGCACGCGCACACACACACACGCACGCGCGCGCCTGTACACCGTCGCACTACTCTTTGACGCCGCCTCAATAGATTACACTTCTCGAATGTCGAGAACTTGTTGGGAAAAAGGGGATGTGATGGACGGAGTTACAGTTACAGTTACATCGGCTTTCCAGCAAAGACTACCTCTAGTCCTAGAACCATCGCCTAGACCCAAGTCCAGTTCTGGCCCTAACAATTACTTGTGAGGGGCGGTAGCCACCAGCCGGCTGCCTGCCAACGTGTAGTCCCAGAGCAAAAAGGAGAGCTATTGTGCGACGCCTCCAAAATAGGTCCTAACTGCTTCTAGGGGATAGGGGGTCAAGTGGCGCTTGCCAATCTACTTGACCGCCGTGGTGGAGGGGCCGGCGCCTGAGGGGCAGCCGGACCGTACACCACGGCTCTCCACCCGACCCTATCCTGAGCACGCTCAAACGCCGTGTCCGAAAAAGTCTTCCAATCAGAACGAGTGCCACTAGTTTCGCCTAGCTGCTGAATCAGTAGCTTAAGAAAATAGTGTCGGGAGGAGGCTGGAGGCCGGCCTTGCTGCCGAGCCACATCCATTGTGCAGTCAAAAGTCGTACGAGGAAGACGAGAAGCCGGCATGCGCATCACATGGCCTAGCCACTGCATTGATCGCTTTGCCACAAGGCTCTCAATTGGCTCAGTGTCGCACGCCTGCCGAATATAAGTTAATCTGTGCCGGTCGACCAGGCGCACACCCAGAATGCGACGAAGGCAGTTAGAGTGGGCAACCTCCAATCGAGTCAGTTGTGTTTTAGTAGGGGCCCATGTTTCGCAGCCGTACAGAAAGTGGGGCAGCACGAAAGTGTTGTAAACCCGCATCTTAGACTGCACTTGCATCTTCTTGCTGGCCCAAATCTTATCAAAAGACGCAAACACGCCCAGCGCGCGACCGACACGCACACCGATCTCCTTTTCCACACCACCACTCTGGGTTATCCAACTCCCTAGATACTTAAATGCAGAGACGGTCTTCACTTCACCACCAGTCAGCGCAAACGTGGGCAGATCCGCGTCAAAATCTGCTGGCAAAATCATCACTTCTGTCTTGGCGGCGTTGATTTGCATGCCAAAGCTAGAGGACACTTTGTCAAGGATTTTCAGCATAAGCGCCAACTGAGCTGGGTCATGCGAGAACAAACATAAATCGTCGGCATACATCAGCATTACTATGCGCTCAACCGACGACGACAACACAGAGCCGCCGGCTCGGGTCACGACTGACACGCCAGCCCCCTCTGGCATCATGTCTAGCGCCTTTTTCACTATGTGGTCAATAAAAACATTGAACAACACAGGAGCAATGACGCACCCCTGTCGCACACCAGACGACACGGGGAATTCGTGCCCGATTTTCCCAGCCAGCCGCACGGCAGCTGCGGTGTTGGTGTGAAGATCCTCCAACAGATCAATAATGTGCGGATGAACACTATATAATCTAAGGACTCTCCACAGTGCCGCACGGTTTATGCAATCGTAAGCTTTAGAATAGTCGACAAATGCCACAGCCATGCATTGTTTGTACTCGGCATGTGCCGCGCTCAGCGAGCGCAGAGTAAAAATCGCATCAACAGTGCCTCTGCTTTTTCTGAAACCACACTGAGCCTCATGCAACTGACCATCAACCTGCGTGGAGACGCGGTGCAGAAGTATGGCAGCGTACACTTTCCCGGCAATAGAGAGAAGGCTTATACCGCGGTAGTTACCAGGGGAGTCACGCGGACCCTTCCCCTTATATAACGGTGTGATAATAGCAGTTTTCCATTCCCTCGGGGCTCTCCCCGACCGCCATACGGCGATGATGACCCGGTGGAGCCATGCGATGGCAGGTGGGCACCGCAACAGCATGGCGTCCAGCTGGTCACCGCCCGGAGCGGCGGCCGAGCGCAACGCTCGCACACACGCCTCCGTCTCAGCCAGGTCAGGGGGGCGCCCGTGCGCTCGTCCACCTCTGTGGCGCGTGTGAGCTCAAACGCCGCTACATCGTTCTCCAGCTGGTTCAGGGTCTCGTCGCTGAGCTTGGTCTCCCCGCCATATAGCTTGTCGAATGACTCTGTCATGGCCTTCAGCACCCCGTCTGGACCGCTGTGCAGCGCGCCCGAGACGTCCCGCATGGCAGGTGGGATCTGATGGCTGCGGCTGCGGCCCGCCAGCCTGTCGCACGCGCGCGCAAACTGGCGCAGATTCTTCTTGCGTAGCATGTCTTGCGCCTCCGCCACCTGCTGGCCGATCCACCTCTCCCTGTCTCTCTGCACAGCTGCGTCGGCCGCGCGGTTGGCGCGGTTGCGCGGAACACAACAACAAACAAAAAGACACCGGCACCCTCCCTCTCGGGCACGAATTCCCCGTGTCGTCTGGTGTGCGACAGGGGTGCGTCATTGCTCCTGTGTTGTTCAATGTTTTTATTGACCACATAGTGAAAAAGGCGCTAGACATGATGCCAGACGGGGCTGGCGTGTCAGCCGTGACCCGAGCCGGCGGCTCTGTGTTGTCGTCGTCGGTTGAGCGCATAGTAATGCTGATGTATGCCGACGATTTATGTTTGTTCTCGCATGACCCAGCTCAGTTGGCGCTTATGCTGAAAATCCTTGACAAAGTGTCCTCTAGCTTTGGCATGCAAATCAACGCCGCCAAGACAGAAGTGATGATTTTGCCAGCAGATTTTGATGCGGATCTGCCCGCATTTGCGCTGACTGGTGGTGAAGTGAAGACCGTCTCTTGAGTTTAAGTATCTAGGGAGTTGGATAACCCAGAGTGGTGGTGTGGAAAAGGAGATCGGTGTGCGTGTCGGTCGCGCGCTGGGCGTGTTTGCGTCTTTTGATAAGATTTGGGCCAGCAAGAAGATGCAAGTGCAGTCTAAGATGCGGGTTTACAACACTTTCGTGCTGCCCCACTTTCTGTACGGCTGCGAAACATGGGCCCCTACTAAAACACAACTGACTCGATTGGAGGTTGCCCACTCTAACTGCCTTCGTCGCATTCTGGGTGTGCGCCTGGTCGACCGGCACAGATTAACTTATATTCGGCAGGCGTGCGACACTGAGCCAATTGAGAGCCTTGTGGCAAAGCGATCAATGCAGTGGCTAGGCCATGTGATGCGCATGCCGGCTTCTCGTCTTCCTCGTACGACTTTTGACTGCACAATGGATGTGGCTCGGCAGCAAGGCCGGCCTCCAGCCTCCTCCCGACACTATTTTCTTAAGCTACTGATTCAGCAGCTAGGCGAAACTAGTGGCACTCGTTCTGATTGGAAGACTTTTTCGGACACGGCGTTTGAGCGTGCTCAGGATAGGGTCGGGTGGAGAGCCGTGGTGTACGGTCCGGCTGCCCCTCAGGCGCCGGCCCCTCCACCACGGCGGTCAAGTAGATTGGCAAGCGCCACTTGACTCCCTATCCCCTAGAAGCAGTTAGGACCTTTTTTGGAGGCGTCGCACAATAGCTCTCCTTTTTGCTCTGGGACTACACGTTAGCAGGCAGCCGGCTGGTGGCTACCGCCCCTATCAAGTAATTGTTAGGGCCAGAACTGGACTTGGGTCTAGGCGGTGGTACTAGGACTAGAGGTAGTCTTTGCTGGAAAGCCGATGTAACTGTAACTGTAACTGTAACTGTAACCCTCCCTCTCGCCACCCTCATATCACAGTCCCCATACCTGTTCCCCCTTCACTGGAAAATCCCACTGCTGCACCTTTCCCGCGGCCGAACATCTAGCGCACTCCCTCTTCCACCCCTCGACCTGCCCCCGAGTGCGCTGCGTAGCCGACATCCTTGGCTATCATGGGCCCGTCAATTTTTATTATGATTAAGATGTTCGGCGAGGGTTTGGCGCCTCAAGGAAAAGGTATGGGGACTGTACCCTGATATCATCCTCAGAAAGGAAGAAGAACGTGACAAAAACACGAAAACGACACCAAACCCGAGAACACCCACCTCCGTGGTCACGCGTAACTGTAATCAAACGAACACTATTGACAGTCTGAGACAGAAATCCTCAGGAAGGAAGCACAAACGGACAAAAAAACGAAGACGGCACCGAACCCGAGAAAATCCACCTCCTTTCTGCTCCTCGCGTCCTCCTCCCCGAAGTACTTAAGCCTCCTCCGCGCCTCTTCAGTCAGCCTCTCCCACGCCGCAACTGCAAAGGCCGCAGGGACCGCCCGAGGTGCGTGTGTGCGTGTGTGTGTGTGTGTGTGTGTGTGTGTGTGCGTGCGTGCGTGTGTGTGTGCATTTGTGTGCGTGTGTGTGTGTGTGCTCTACCACAGCCCCAACGTCTTGACTCAAGACTGTTGAGCCGCGCAACTGGAGGCGGTCATAGCGTCCGTGTGTATGTATGGGTGTATGGGTGTAAATGTTGCTGTCAGGAACGTCCTTGTCCACCTCTCAAGGTTTATAAGACCGTGCTCGGCGCGTATGGCCCGAGCACCTTCATGAGATGGCTGGCTGTTGGTGGCAGGGAACCCCAACTCTGCAAAGAGCGTGGGCGCATCCCTGGGTCCCCTACCGTAGCGGCACCAAACGCTTGTTGAAGAAAGTGTGCGCATAAGGGTAAACCATGGGGTGACATATATGTGTATAGTCCAGCCCTTGCAGATTGTTCCATTTAGCTTGAGTTCAAAAGGCGTCGCGTGAAGTTGCGTGTTCGCGCGACCAGACGCCGTGCCGTGCTGCACAGCAGTTTGTGTGTTTTCTCATGCGGCACAGCACGGCGTCTGGTCGCGCGCACACGCCACCACACGCAACGCCGTTCAGACACAAACTAAGTTTGACGATCTGCAAGCTCTGGGCTGTGGAATGAGGTCCAAGCATGCCTCCTCTGGGGAGAACGACGTCTTCAAACTTTGGTTTTCAAGCGATGTCAGGTTTGTGAGGGCAGGTGTGCTCGACTTGGGTGGGTGTGGCCATATATATGCCACTCGCCTAATGTGCATTAACACTCACCATCGCTTGTATCGCTCCTCCCCGGCGGCAGGTCGCCGGCCCCGATGGTCAAGGTCGGCTGGAGATGTGGGGGAGGGGGCGAGGGGGATTGTGTGTTACTGTTTTGTTCTGTTGTTGCTTTGCATGTTGTCAAGGTTGACTGTTAGGCTGGCGTGCTGCGTGGCCTTGCGGGCTCTCTAAGTAGAGCCCCCTAGACGTGAAGTCTAGGCCTTGAATCAGGCCCCGGGCTCCTCCGGGCGCGAACGTGTAAAACCTGTAAAACCCGCGAGGTTGATGCAGTCACCGGGTGGGCCCCGTTTACTGGGTAAATGAGAACTCCGGCCCCAGGTGGAACATCGCTGGCGTAGGGGGGGGGGGGAGGGCAGAAAGCAAGTGGAAAGACCCCATCCTTCAATCTGAAGCGCGTTGAGAAGAGGAGCCCAAACTCGTTGGATTTTTTTGACCGGGCAAAACATTAAAGTTCTCAGGTTTTGAAGATTTTCTTATTTTAAGTTGACCAAAAACGTTGACCTTGAACACAGCTCAACCAACCAAGTTGCTTGATGTTCTGAAAATTCCATCAGATAGAGCTCGTCAAGAGCTTGAAAATTACGTATACTTCACGGTCAACGGTCAACGCTCAGGCATCGGTCAAGGCGGTTATAGTTTGAGTGTGGCAGGTACCCCCCCCCCTCTGAGACAGCCTTAGTATGTTTTGAAACGTGTTTTGCGCCCACGTGAGGTCGATCATGTTGGCAACTATGGGGAAGGTTCAGGGTTAAGAGCTTGGTGCCGCTCCTTTCGCCGGGGGAATGACGATGTTGGTTTACACCTCACTTCTGGCGGACACACATTCGGTTCCAAAGCTCCAGCAGGACTGTCCGGCAGCACAGGCCCGAGGCCCGAGGCCCACCAAAGGGTGAAGCCACAAAATGAGACCACCGTAGCGCCGCCGAATGGATTGTGTGCAACACATGTGTGCGCAGCATGCACTCATCATGCTATCACCTCGCATTGCACCAAACATACCTACACGGGCCACGGCTGCAGGTCGAATTCCAGAGCATGTGCACACGGTGCGAGTTGAAGCCCAGGCGCACCATTAGCGCAACCATCGGCCCTCAGCCCTCAGCCCTCAGCCCTAAGCCCTAAGCCATAAACCCTTAACCCCAATCCCTAAAGCCTAAAACATAAAACCTAAACCCTAAACCCTAAATCCTAGCGCAACAGGCATGCAACACGCGTGCAACATGGGCCACATTCGTACGCAACACCTAAACAGCACACACGCGACACTCGCGCAACAGTCACGCAGCACGCGTGCGACCCGCGTGCCCATACCGGGATGTTCGTCGCCGGAGGCGCAGGCGTTGGCATGTCCGGTTGCGGCGAAGCCGTCTGCAGTGAATGGTTTGTGATGGGTGTTGGCCAGTACTTCTGCTGAGGATATTGGGGAAATTATGGCTCAGCCCGAGCCTCGCGGCTCACTTCCTCAATATCAACCTGCAGCGCCCGCCCGAATCGGCCAATCTCAACGCGGGAATGCACTTTTGCGGGCGGCGGGTTGGCTAACGGAAGCACTGGTTTTGATGCCACAGGCGATGGGGTCGGGAGGATTGATGGAAGGCCACATGCTGGGTGCATGTAAGTTTCATGAAAGTGTGGGAGAGACTTGAGAGAGAGTTACCTGTACCTCTCCTGTACCTCCCCCGCCTCTTGGTAGCTCCTGGCGCGTTTGCGTGGCCTTGCCGGCTCTCCCAGTAGAACCCCCCAGGCGTCGAGTCTCGGCACTCACCCACGCCCCGGGGTCCTCCGGGCGCGTACATGCAAAACGTGTGCAACACCTTGGTATCAGAACCCACCGCCATGCTCGCATGCACCGCGTTGACCGCCTCGTCCACAGGGCTGTGTGCAACCCGCCCCGAACCCCCAACCAACTCAAACCTCAGACCATTCAATTAATTCACGGTGTTGACACCCACCGCCACGCTCGCGAGCACCGCGTTGACCGCCTCATCCTCGGGGTTCTTCACTACCCGCCCCTGAACTGCCCCTGAACCCCCAACTTACTAAAAACTCGGACCATTCAATGCATTCACGGAATTGAACCCCACTGCCACGCTCGCAAGCAACGCGCTGACCGCCTCATCCTCGGGGTTCTTCACTACCCGCCCCTGAACTGCCCCTGAACCCGCAACTTACTAAAAACTCGGACCATTCAATGCATTCACGGAATTGAACCCCACTGCCATGCTTGCAAGCACCGCGTTGACCGCCTCATCCTCGGGGTTGTTCACTACCCGCCCTTCAACCTCAAACTAAATACAAAACTCGGGCCATTCAATGCATTCACGGAATTGAACCCCACCGCCACGCTCTCACGCACCGTTTTGACCGCCTCATCCTCGGGGTTGTTCACTTCCCGCCCCTGAACGTCAAACTAAGTACAAAACTCAGATAACTCAGTCAGACACGGAATTGAAACCCACCGCCACGCTCTCACGCACCGTTTTGAACCGCCTCATCCTCGGGGTTGTTCACTACTCGCCCCTGGACCTCAAACTAACCACAAAACTCAGATAACTCAGTCAGACACGGAATTGAAACCCACCGCCACGCTCTCACGCACCGTTTTGAACCGCCTCATCCTCGGGGTTGTTCACTACTCGCCCCTGGACCTCAAACTAACCACAAAACTCAGATAATTCAGTCAGTCACGGTATTGAAACCCACTGCCATGCATGCTCTCACTCACCGTTTTGACCGCCTCATCCTCGGGGTTGTTCACCACGCGCCTGTGAACCTCAAACTAACTACAAAACTCAGATAATTCAGTCAGTCACGGTATTGAAACCCACCGCCATGCCCTCACGCACAGTTTTGGACGCCCCTGGACCGCAAACTAACCACAAAACTCAGATAATTCAGTCAGTCACGGTATTGAAACCCACTGCCATGCATGCTCTCACTCACCGTTTTGACCGCCTCATCCTCGGGGTTGTTCACCACGCGCCTGTGAACCTCAAACTAACTACAGTTACAGTTACAGTTACATCGGCTTTCCAGCAAAGACTACCTCTAGTCCTAGTACCACCGCCTAGACCCAAGTCCAGTTCTGGCCCTAACAATTACTTGTGAGGGGCGGTAGCCACCAGCCGGCTGCCTGCCAACGTGTAGTCCCAGAGCAAAAAGGAGAGCTATTGTGCGACGCCTCCAAAATAGGTCCTAACTGCTTCTAGGGGATAGGGGGTCAAGTGGCGCTTGCCAATCTACTTGACCGCCGTGGTGGAGGGGCCGGCGCCTGAGGGGCAGCCGGACCGTACACCACGGCTCTCCACCCGACCCTATCCTGAGCACGCTCAAATGCCGTGTCCGAAAAAGTCTTCCAATCAGAACGAGTGCCACTAGTTTCGCCTAGCTGCTGAATCAGTAGCTTAAGAAAATAGTGTCGGGAGGAGGCTGGAGGCCGGCCTTGCTGCCGAGCCACATCCATTGTGCAGTCAAAAGTCGTACGAGGAAGACGAGAAGCCGGCATGCGCATCACATGGCCTAGCCACTGCATTGATCGCTTTGCCACAAGGCTCTCAATTGGCTCAGTGTCGCACGCCTGCCGAATATAAGTTAATCTGTGCCGGTCGACCAGGCGCACACCCAGAATGCGACGAAGGCAGTTAGAGTGGGCAACCTCCAATCGAGTCAGTTGTGTTTTAGTAGGGGCCCATGTTTCGCAGCCGTACAGAAAGTGGGGCAGCACGAAAGTGTTGTAAACCCGCATCTTAGACTGCACTTGCATCTTCTTGCTGGCCCAAATCTTATCAAAAGACGCAAACACGCCCAGCGCGCGACCGACACGCACACCGATCTCCTTTTCCACACCACCACTCTGGGTTATCCAACTCCCTAGATACTTAAATGCAGAGACGGTCTTCACTTCACCACCAGTCAGCGCAAACGTGGGCAGATCCGCGTCAAAATCTGCTGGCAAAATCATCACTTCTGTCTTGGCGGCGTTGATTTGCATGCCAAAGCTAGAGGACACTTTGTCAAGGATTTTCAGCATAAGCGCCAACTGAGCTGGGTCATGCGAGAACAAACATAAATCGTCGGCATACATCAGCATTACTATGCGCTCAACCGACGACGACAACACAGAGCCGCCGGCTCGGGTCACGACTGACACGCCAGCCCCCTCTGGCATCATGTCTAGCGCCTTTTTCACTATGTGGTCAATAAAAACATTGAACAACACAGGAGCAATGACGCACCCCTGTCGCACACCAGACGACACGGGGAATTCGTGCCCGATTTTC
>VFSX01000168.1:87500-150000 GCA_016618255.1 Chlamydomonas sp. UWO 241 | reverse complement strand
ATACACTGGGCGTCTGGCACTGGTCTGACACTCGAGTTGTTTCAAATATCCTGGGAAAATTATGGCTCAACCAGGGGGGGTGAGATTGGGGATGTGGGCCGTGAGGCTGTGAGGCCCCAAGCCATCATTTCCCCCAATCCATAGCGGGACCGCCAACCTCCGCACGCAAGCAATTGCACATGTTTGCCAGTGCTTAGGCAGGAAGAGTATTTGAAGACAACCAGGCCTATAGCCAAGTCTGAATACAACCAAATAAGGCTGTACACGGTAGAGTAGCCTGCTTAGCTGGAAACCCCGTGTTACTTGTTACTTGTTAAGGCTGTACACGGTCAGAATTCGTTTGAAGGAGACCCGGCCGATAGCCAAGCCAAAGTACACCCGAATGGCTGTCTCCAACCGAAAACCAAAAAACACTACACTGCCGGGGATCACCCCCTCGAGCTCGATGCGCGCGCCGTTGATCTCGGTCTGCCGGTCTGAGCACAAAACTTTGGCCTGCCGCCTGCCTCACCTCCTCGAGCTCGATGCGCACGCCGTTGATCTCGGTCTGCCGGTCTGAGCACAAAACTTTGGCCTGCCGGCAGCCTGCCGTCAGTCTGCCGGTCTGAAAAAAAAATACTCCGACGTGGATTACCTCCTCGAGCTCAACGCGCGCGCCGTTGTTCTTTGTCTGACGGTCTGATGAACAATCTTGGCCTGCCGGCTGCCTCACCTATTCGAGCTCAGTGCGCACGCCGTTGATCTTGGCCTGCCAGTCTGAAAAACAATCTTGGCCTGCTGCCTGCCTCACCTCCTCGAGCTCGATGCGCACGCCGTTGATCTTGGTCTGCCGGTCGATGCGCCCCATGAACGTGATCTGGCCGTCGTGTGTCCAGCGCACGAGGTCGCCCGACTGGTACACGCGCCCGTAGTGGCGACGAGCCTCCTCCTCGGGAACAGCGCTGAGGGGGGGAAGCATGATAAGGGTTTGTTCATACAGTTTTGTAAGGCTTGTGTTCTCACGAGGCTGAGTTTGGTTTGGGTCGGATGGGTTGCTTTTGACACACGAGGTCACGGTCCGACTGGCACACGCGTCCGTAGTGGCGGCGGGCCCCTTCCTCGGGCACAGCACTGAAGGGGGGTGGGGGGGGACGGGTTGGGTTGGGTTGGACACACACAGCTTGATTGTTGAGGATATTGTTTAGTTTTGACGCACGTTGCACAATAGCTCTCCTCTTTGCTCTGGGACTACACGTTGGCAGGCAGCCGGCTGGTGGCTACCGCCCCTCACAAGTAATTGCTAGAACCAGAACTGGACTTGGGTCTAGGCGGTGGTACTAGGACTAGAGGTAGTCTTTGCTGGAAAGCCGATGTAACTGTACTGTTGACGCACGTGGTCGCCCGACTGGTGCACGCGGATGAGGTCGCCCGACTGGTGCAGACCGCGGTGCCGGGGGCCGCGTACACACACACGCAGTAACACACGCACACACACACACACACACACACACACACGGAAACACACACGCACACACACGCACACACACACACAAAGACACACCTGTCGGTTACTTTTGACATTTCGGTTACTGCCGGTCACTTCTGAACTCACGCCACAGCTGTGGCTCGTCCTTTTCAGGTCTCCCCCCCCCCCCCCCCACACACACACACACATATACACACACACACACACACACACATGTCAGTTACGTTTATGGGCAACTTGCCGATGGTCAGGTCCCCCCCCTCCCCCCCGCACACACACAAACACACACACACACACACATGTCAGTTAATTTTTTAATTTTGGATACTGTCGGTCACGTCCAGTCTCCCACCTGAGTGTGAGCTTGTCCAGGAACGGGATGGGCACAAACTTGGCGAGGGTCAGGTCCACCACCACACACACACATCGACACACAGACACAGACACACACACACACACACAGACACACACACAAAAACACACACACACACACACACACACACACACACGTCGGTTACTTTTCAAATTTCGCTGACTGGCGGTCACGTCCAGTATCCCACCTGAGCGGTAGCTTGTCCAGGAAGGGGATGGGCATCAAATTGGTGATGGTCAGGGTCCCCCCCCCACACACACACACTCACACACACACACACCTGTCGGTTGCTTTGAAATTTCGGTTACTGCCGTTTACTTCCAGACTCCCACCTGAGCAGCAGCTCGTCCAGGAAGAGGTCGAGCTAAAACTGGCGATGGTCAGATACCCCCCCCCACACACACACACACACCTGTCGGTTACTTTTGAAATTTCGGTTACTGCCGTTTACTTCCAGACTCCCACCTGAGCATCAGCTCGTCCAGGAAGAGGTCGAGCTAAAACTGACGATGGTCAGGTACCCCCCCCCCCCCAAACACACACACCTGTCGGTTACTTTTGAAATTTATGTTACTACCGTTTACTACCAGACTCCCACCTGAGCAGCAGCTCGTCCAGGAAGAGGTCGGGCTAAAACTGGCGATATTCAGGTAACCACCCACCCACCCACCCCACACACACACCTGTCGGTTACTTTTGAAATTTCGGCTACTGCCGGTCACTTTCGGGTTCACACCTGAGCAGCAGCTCGTCCAGGAACGGGTTGGGCACAAACTTTGTGACGGTCAGGTCGTCACGGCCGATGTAGCCGGTGGCAGTGCGTGGGCCCGTAAGCAGGAGCTGGCCTGTGTGTGTGTGTGTGTGTGTGTGTGTGCGTGCGTGTGTGTATATTTGTGTGTGTGTGTGTGTGAAAGATGTATCTGGTCGCAGTGCGTGGGCCCGTAAGCAGCAGCTGGCCTGTGCGGTGTGCGGTGTGTGTGTGTGTGTGTGTGTGTGTGTGTGTGTGTGTGTGTGCGTGCGTGCACGCGCGTGTGCGTGTGTGTGTGTGTGTGTGTGTGTGTGTGTGTGTGTGCTTCTGCTTTAGCCATTCTACTTGGGCTCACTGAGTCGAAGTAGAACGAGGCGAGGATTCGAGAGGGAAGATGGCACCAGATTTGACACATGCACACACACACACACACACCTGACAGCCCCACTTGCAGCAGCTGCCGGTTGTCATCCACCACACACATGCACAAACACACAAACCACACACACACACACACACAAATGGCAGCCCCATTGGCAGCAGCTGCAGGTTCTCGTCCACAACACACATACGCACACACACACACACACACACACACACTCACACACTCACCTGGCAGCCCCACTGGCAGCAGCTGCATGTTCTCGTCCACCACATATGCGCCCATGTTGTCCTCTGGGCGGCCAATCGTGACGCGCGTTGTGCCCCTGCACGTGTGTGTGTGCGTGTGTGTGTGTGTGTGTGTTTGCACATGTCTGCGTATGTTTGTGTCGGGGTGGGGTGGGGTGGGGTGGGGCAGGGTTTCAGCCACTCGTGTACACTTAGTGCACCTGTCAACCCCGTGTGTGTGTGTGTGTGTGCTCGGGGTTGTGGCTTAGGAGTTTAAGGGTGCGTGTGTGTCGTCCGTACCTTAAGGGGGTGTTGAAAGTTGGGTGTTGGGTGTTGACATGTCGAAGTTGGGTGTCGAAGTTGGGTGTCGAAGTTGGGTGTCGAAGTTGGGTGTCGAAGTTGGGTGTCGAAGTTGGGTGTCGAAGTTGGGTGTCGAAGTTGGGTGTCGAAGTTGGGTGTTGAAAGACACTGTGTCAGGGGGGGAGAGGTAGCTTGTTTTGTGTGTGTGTGTGTGTGCGGTTGGGTGTGCTTGGTTGCACTTCACGAGCGTGGTTTTACACGCCTCGAGAGGTCTCCCCTGAATGTAATAACCAACGTCAGGCCCCCCTCCTCTGCGTGCATGTAAGCATGGTCTATAACGCCTTTTGTCGAGGTCTCCCCTTCATGTAACATCTATCATCAGACCCTCCTCCTCTGAATCTTAGTTCAAAGGGCTAATGTATTGATTTTGACGCAGCAAACACAGCAGCAGCTAGGCGGAACTAGTGGCACTCGTTCTGATTGGAAGACTTTTTTTGGACACGGCGTTTGAGCGTGCTCAGGATAGGGTCGGGTGGAGAGCCGTGGTGTACGGTCCGGCTGCCCCTCAGGCGCCGGCTTCTCCACTTCGGCGGTCAAATAGATTGGCAAGCGCCACTTGACCCCCTATTCCCTGGAAGCAGTTAGGACCTATTTTGGAGGCGTCGCAAAATAGCTCCTTTTTTCTCTAGGACTACACGTTGGCAGGCAGCCGGCTGGTGGCTACCGCCCCTCACAAGTAATTGTTAGGGCCAGAACTGGAGTTGGGTCTAGGCGGTGGTACTAGGACTAGAGTTAGTCTTTGCTGGAAAGCCGATGTAACTGTAACTGTAACTGCAGCGAAAACCCAATCTGATTAAGTGCATGTACCTGGCGATCGGGCCGAACCGCGTTGCCACGATCGTCGCCTCAGTTGGCCCGTACACGTTGTACACGTCGGCGCCTGGCAGGCGGTCCTGTCAGGCGGGGATGTGCCAGGAAGGTGCCGGGCGGTTGTCGGGCAGGTGCAGGCAAGGGGGCCAGGCGTGTGTGTGTGTGTGTGTGTGTGTGTGTGTGTGTGTGTGTATGTTACTACTATCGACGCCTCAGTCGGCCAGTACATGTTGAACACGTCGGCGTCCGGCAGGCGGTCCTGTCGGGCAGGAGGTTGCCAGGAAGGCGCTGGGCAGGCGTCGGGCAGGTATATGGAAGGTGCCAGGCAGGTGTGTGTGTGTGTGTGTGTGTGTGTGTGTGTCGATACGATCGTCGCCTGGGTCGGCCGTAAATGTTGAACACATCAGCGCCTGACAGGCGGTCCTGTCGGGCGGGAAGGTGCCAAGAAGGTGCCGGGCAGGTGTCAGGCAGGTGTAAGGAAGGTGCCAGGCAATTGTGTATGTGTCGCTAGCATCGTCGCCTCAGTTGGCCCGTACACGTACACGTCAGCGCCTGGCAGGCGGCCATGTCGGGCAAGGAGCTGCCGGGAAGGTGCCGGGCGGGTGTCAGGCAGGTGCAAGGAAGGTGCCAGGCATGTGTGTGTGTGTGTGTGTGTGTGTGTGTGTGTGTGTGTTGCTGCGATCGTCGCCTTGGTCTGCCCGTACACGTTGAGCAGGTCGGTGACTGGCAGGCGGTCCTGTCAGGTGGGGAGGTGCCAGAAAAGTGCCGGGCAGGTGTCAGGCACGTGCAAGGAAGGTGCCAGGCAGGTGTGTGTGTGACGCTACGATCGCCGCCTCGGTCGGCCCGTAAACTTTGTGCACGTCACCGCCTGGCAGGCGGTCCTGTCAGGCAGGAAGGTGCCAGGAAGGTGCAAGGCAGGTGTCAGGCAGATGCAGGGGAGGTGCAAGGTGTGTGTGTGTGTGTGTGTTGCTAGCATCATCGTTGAACACATTCAACACGTCAGCGCCCGGCAGGCGGTCCTGTCATGCGGGAAGGTGCCAGGAAGGTGCCAAGCAAGTGCCAGGCAGGTGCGAGAAAAGTGGCGAGCAGGTGGCACTCAGGTAATATGCGGGCGCCAGGCAGCTGCACGAGCGTGCGTCAGACAGCTTGAAAGTGGCAGGAAGGTGGCAGGAAGGTGCCAGGCAGGTGTCTGGCAGGTGCAAGCAGGTGTTGCTCCTGTGTTGTTCAATGTTTTTATTGACCACATAGTGAAAAAGGCGCTAGACATGATGCCAGAGGGGGCTGGCGTGTCAGTCCATGACCGGCGTGAGCCGGCGGCTCTGTGTTGTCGTCGTCGGTTGAGCGCATAGTAATGCTGATGTATGCCGACGATTTATGTTTGTTCTCGCATGACCCAGCTCAGTTGGCGCTTATGCTGAAAATCCTTGACAAAGTGTCCTCTAGCTTTGGCATGCAAATCAACGCCGCCAAGACAGAAGTGATGATTTTGCCAGCAGATTTTGACGCAGATCTGCCCACGTTTGCGCTGACTGGTGGTGAAGTGAAGACCGTCTCTGCATTTAAGTATCTAGGGAGTTGGATAACCCAGAGTGGTGGTGTGGAAAAGGAGATCGGTGTGCGTGTCGGTCGCGCGCTGGGCGTGTTTGCGTCTTTTGATAAGATTTGGGCCAGCAAGAAGATGCAAGTGCGGTCTAAGATGCGGGTTTACAACACTTTCGTGCTGCCCCACTTTCTGTACGGCTGCGAAACATGGGCCCCTACTAAAACACAACTGACTCGATTGGAGGTTGCCCACTCTAACTGCCTTCGTCGCATTTTGGGTGTGCGCCTGGTCGACCGGCACAGATTAACTTATATTCGGCAGGCGTGCGACACTGAGCCAATTGAGAGCCTTGTGGCAAAGCGATCAATGCAGTGGCTAGGCCATGTGATGCGCATGCCGGCTTCTCGTCTTCCTCGTACGACTTTTGACTGCACAATAGATGTGGCTCGGCAGCAAGGCCGGCCTCCAGCCTCCTCCCGACACTATTTTCTTAAGCTACTGATTCAGCAGCTAGGCGAAACTAGTGGCACTCGTTCTGATTGGAAGACTTTTTCGGACACGGCGTTTGAGCGTGCTCAGGATAGGGTCGGGTGGAGAGCCGTGGTGTACGGTCCGGCTGCCCCTCAGGCGCCGGCCCCTCCACCACGGCGGTCAAGTAGATTGGCAAGCGCCACTTGGCCCCCTATCCCCTAGAAGCAGTTAGGACCTATTTTGGAGGCGTCGCACAATAGTTCTCCTTTTTGCTCTGGGACTACACGTTGGCAGGCAGCCGGCTGGTGGCTACCGCCCCTCACAAGTAATTGTTAGGGCTAGAACTGGACTTGAGTCTAGGCGGTGGTACTAGGACTAGAGGTAGTCTTTGCTGGAAAGCCGATGTAACTGTAATTGCGAGCAGGTGGCAGGCAGGTGGCAGGCAGGTGGCAGGCAGGTTACATGCAGGCGCCGGGCAGCTGCACGAGCGTGCGTCAGACAGCTTGAAAGTGGCAGGAAGGTGCCAGGAAGGTGCCAGGCAGGTCTGGCAGGTGCGAGCAGGTGGCAGGCAGGTGGCAGGCAGGTGGCAGGCAGGTGACATGCAGGCGCCGGGCGGCTGCATCAGCGTGCGTCAGACGTGCGCTCCTTCAAAGTTGCAGGAAGGTGCCAGGAAGGTGCCGGGCAGGTGTCAGGTAGGTGGCCAGGGTTCACAAGGCCGCAGGTTGTGTGTCCCAGACCTGCATCATAGCGGCATCAGATGCTTTGCAACAGGGCAGGATTCCCTGAGGATTCCCACAGGTGCCTGGCGTTTCTTGTGCGTGCATGCGTGCACGTGTGTGCGTGTGTGTGTGTGTGTGTGTGTGTGTATGTGTGTGTGTGTGCATGTGCGTGTGTGTGTGTGTGTGTTTCCCACCTTGATCTGGTCCACCGCCTCTGGCAGCAGCGCCTCGCCACCGAGTGTGAAGCAGCGTAGCGACGTGCACGTGGCAGCGCGGGGGTCCTTGACAAACAGCTGCAGGATCGACGGGACGTTGACCCACCACGTGACCTGAATGGATTGGTATTTGCATATTTTGCAGGGGACCTAGGCAGGAACTAGGGGATCAAAGCTTATTTTTGAGGGGGGGGTTGGAGGGTTTTTGGAAAGTGCAAGTGTCCGCCGGGGGGGTCTTTGACGAACAGCTGCAAGATCGACGGGACGATGACCCACCACGTGGCCTGAATGGATTGGCAGTTTTATATAATGTAGATAAAATAGCAGGAAAATAGGGTAACAAAGTTCGTTTTTGTGGGAAAAAATGACGTGCAAGTGGGCGCCCGGGGGTCCTTGACGAACAGCTGCAGGATCGATGGGGCGTTAATCCACCACGTGACCTGAACGGATTGGTATTTGCATAGTGTGTAGGGGATCTAGGCAGGAAATAGGGGATCAACGTTCATTTTTAGTTTTTTTTATAGGGTTTTTGGAAAGTGCAAGTGGCCGCCGGGGGGTCCTTGACGAACAGCTGCAGGATCGATGGGACGTTGACCCACCACGTGACCTGAATGGAGTGGTGTTTTTTTTATTTATTAAGTTTTCTATTTTTTAGCAGTGCAGCGACGTGCACTTGGCCGCGCAGGGGTCCTTGACAAACAGCTGCAGAATTGACGGAGCGTTGCCCCACCACGTGACCTGAATGGGTCGATTGGTGTTTGTATATCGTGGTGGGAAAAAAGGGGAACAACGTTAATTTTTTGATTTCAGTTTTTCTTCTTCTTTGGAGCGCACTTGGCTGCCTGGGGGTCCTTGATGAACAGCTGCAGGATCGACGGGGCGTTGCCCCACCACGTGACCTGAATGGGTCGATTGGTGTTTGTATATCGTGGTGGGAAAATAGGGGAACAACGTTATTATTTTTTTTTTCTGTTTTTTTTCTTTGGAGCGCACTTGGCCGCCCGGTTTTTTTTAGGAACGGCTGCAGGATCGACGGACATGACAGGATTGGTACTTTTTATTAAGTATGTTTCTGTGAAGCTGTTTGGCGTTGCAAGTTGCCACCCAGGGGCCTTCGAGACACAGCTGCAGGATCGATTGTTTTGGAATTTTTCTTTGAACTGCAAGTGATTCACACATGCACGCTCACACACGCACACACATACACACTGCATCTGCCACACCCACCCACCCACACACACACACCTTGTGGGCCAGCACGACCTCCACTAGATGGCCTGGGTCGGTGTGCCCGTCAGGCTTGGGCAGCGATACCGTGGCGCCGACCGCGAGTGCGGTCCAGACCTGTAAAACGGGGTTTACTGGGGATTTGAGCAGTTGCGTGCTTTGACCTGTACAACGGGTTTTAATGGGTTTTTGTGCATATTCGTGTTTTGACCTGCACAATTGGGTTTAATGGGGTTTTGTTCAGTTGTGTGTTTTGAACTGTTCAGTTGTGTGTTTTAAACTGTACAACGTGCTTTAATGGGGGTTTGACAGAATTATGCGTGCTTTGAAAAAACAAACCCAAACTACCGATTTGAGGGTGGGCGCAGTGATGCACCACGCACGATGTTACACAATAGGGTTGGGTAGGGGTTGAGTTTACGCAATGGGGTTTAATTTACACAATAGGGTTTAATAGGGTTTAATAGGGGTTTGTGCGCTTGCGTGCTTTGATCACAGACGACCGATTTGGGCACAGCGATGCACCACACGCACGATGTTACACGATATATACTAGGGGTCTGCGTTTCCGTTTCCCAACATGCGCTCACCTACTTCAACAAGCGTTTGCTGCCGCTGCGGTAGGGGACCTATGGGTGCGCCCACGCTCTTTACAGAGTTGGGGTTCCCTACCACCAACTGCCAGCCATCTCAGTAAGGTGCTCAGGCCATACACGCCGAGCACGGTCTTATACGCCTTTAGAGGTGTCTCTGACTGTAACATCCATCATCATCAGGGGTGTATGAAGTTGCGGGCTTTCTAGGGGTTTTGTGCAGTTGCAGGCTTTGAACACGAGCAACCGATTTGGGCACAGTGATGCGCCACGCGCGTGCATGCCTACGCACACGTACACGCACATACACAGGCACACGCGCACGCACAGCCACATACACACGCGCACACAAACACACACACACACACACACAACTCCCGCAGGTATGCATGGATTTCAGCCATCTAATGTGCGTTGAAAAGCTCGCAATTGCCCTTGCAAAGACTGTCACGCACAACACAAACACGCACACACGCGCAGACACACAAACACACACACACACACGCACACACATGCACACACACAAAACTCCCGCATGGACTTGAGCCATTCAATGCGTGAGTGTGTCCTGCGTGGACGTGTCGGCCCTTTCCAGCTTTCCAATGCCCATTGAACTTCAATCGTGAAGTTCAATGTGCATTGGAAGGCTGGCAAGGGCTGTCACGTCCTCGCATGACACACACACGCGCAGACACACGCGCAGCCACACCTGCAACGCGTGCGGTTCGAAGTTGATGCTGATGGTGAGGATCTACACACACACACACACACATAAACACACACACACACACTCATCTCCCGTAGGTATACATGTATTTGAGCCATTCAATGTGTGTTGGAAGCCTGGCAAGGGCTGCCACGCATAACATACATACACACACACACACACACACACACACGCACAGGCGTACCTGCATCGCGTGTGGGTCGAAGTTGATGCTGATGGTGAGGATCGACACGTCGCGCGGCGTCATCTGGTACGTCTTGGCGTTGGAGCCGACGTGGTCGCTGAGGCACTCGTGGCGGATCACGACTCCCTACGGTGTGTGTTTAAGGTAATATAGGGTTTAGGGTTAAGGGGGCTGCGTTTTGGGGGAGGCGAAACGCGAACGCGAACGCGAACGCGAACAAAAAAACACAAATAAAAACACACAAACACAAACACAAACACAAAACACAAACACAAACACAAACACAAACACAAACACAAACACACACAAACACACACACAAACACACACACCTTGGGGCGGCCGGTTGAGCCCGACGTAAAGATGACGTACACAGAGTTGGTGGGCCCCGCGCGCGGACCTGCATGGGGTAATGTATACTTTCGGTTACTTAGGGTGTCAGGCAGGGTGTTACTTTTGGTTGCATAGGGGGTCGGGCAAAGTGTTACTTTCGGTTACTTGGGGTGTCAGGCAGGGTGTAACTTTTGGTTACTCGCGGTGTGGCAGGCAGTTCTTCCTCAATTGATGCTGTCTTACTTATTATCACCGCCCTTGACCCCGGCGGAAGTCCAGAATCGCCCCCGCAGGCGCCTCTTCATTTGAAGGGAAAAGTGTGAAATTGTCGGTGTCACTATTCGGGCGAAGTATTCGCTAGCAAAGTTTGCATTTTGGGGCGAAATGTTCGCTTTTGGGGCAGTAAGCCCTCCTGCGGGGGTTTAAGTGTCCCCCGCCTATTAACCACTGTTGGCGGTAGACTACCTCGTTGAGGAAGCCACGGCGTAACGGCGGATGGTGCTCTGATGATGCCCTGGTGGGTGTTGTCAGATTCTCTGGTGGGGGTAGCGGAGGAGTTGAAGTGGGAATGAGTTAGGGGCGTGCCGCCCCAGCGATAACCGAGTGTGGATATGGGCTCTCATTCCCGCACTTGGCTCTCAGAGCCGTGTGGGGCAGTTATTTGCGGTTCGTCTCAAGGGGCGACTGTGCTGGGGGGCTGTGTGTCATCGCCTTGCTGGCTGTAGCCTTTTCGGGTCTTGGGTGTTTTAACTTAGGGGCTAGGCGCTCCCGTTGTGTTCCGCTTTCGATGACGATGATGACGACGACGATTCTCTGGTGCAAACACCACGCATCGTCGCGACGTCGCGACGTCGCTTGTGAATGTCGCCCACGGACGTCTGGTGTGGCCTCGAAAACATGTTCAACCAAAATAAACTGGAACCTCAATTCCCTTTTATTGGAGGTTGCCCACTATAACTGCCTTCGTCGCATTCTGGGTGTGCGCCTGGTCGACCGGCACAGATTAACTTATATTCGGCAGGCGGGCGACACTGAGCCAATTGAGAGCCTTGTGGCAAAGCGATCAATGCAGTGGCTAGGCCATGTGATGCGCATGCTGGCTTCTCGTCTTCCTCGTACGGCTTTTGACTGCACAATGGATGTGGCTCGGCAGCAAGGCCGGCCTCCAGCCTCCTCCCGACACTATTTTCTTAAGCTACTGATTCAGCAGCTAGGCGAAACTAGTGGCACTCGTTCTGATTGGAAGACTTTTTCGGACACGGCGTTTGAGCGTGCTCAGGATAGGGTCGGGTGGAGAGCCGTGGTGTACGGTCCGGCTGCCCCTCAGGCGCCGGCCCCTCCACCACGGCGGTCAAGTAGATTGGCAAGCGCCACTTGACCCCCTATCCCCTAGAAGCAGTTAGGACCTATTTTAGAGGCGTCGCACAATAGCTCTCCTTTTTGCTCTGGGACTACACGCGGTGGTACTAGGACTAGAGGTTGTCTTTCCTGGAAAGCCGATGTAACTGTAACTGTAACCAAATTCCCGGGCCACGCATCACGTGGATCAAGACGTCCTCATGACACACAGTGGGCACCAACCGTCAGGTTTTCATTTCATGCGTTTGGTTGAGGTTCAAACTTGAACCCTAGGGCCCTGCCATCCATTGCAAATATTTTCAACGGTTCACACTAATATTTTCACTGCTTCACACCGCAGTGGAATTGAAAGGGCAAGTTATAACCTGGCTCCCTTGTAAGTAACCCATCCTGTTGATTCGTTACTAGGATAAGCTTAGTTTGTGTTTGTTTGCTGTGGCCTAGTCACAGCTGCAAGCACGCGACCTATCCATCTTGCTTGCCTCGGGGATAGATTCTGATGAATAAATGCTTCACGTATCTTTGCGGAAAACAGGTCGGGGCAACATTCGCCGTGTTTGTGCGATCTCTGGCGCTAGTCAGCCTTCAATCATGTCTCGCCGCCATGCCGCCTACAGAGGTAGTATACTACCTCTCCAAAGGGACCCCTGGCGAAGACCTGTGTTTGCCTCTGCAGATACGCAAATCTGTTTTTCTACACAAGCGCATAGTTCGCGAAGGTGTCCAGGAAACTACTCTCCTCAAATATAACCCGTGAACGGTGTTTATAATGTGTTAGTAAGTTTCAAGTGAATCAAATCAAATATCAATTCTTAGCAAGAGGCCTCTCGTCTACTTTCCTCGGATATAACCTCAGATATATAGACTAGCGAACAATGTTGTCAACTCTGAGGACCCTGAGAAATCAAAGCAGCCAAAGCCCTACCACATTCACAATGCCCGAGGCGGCGCATGTATATGTACTTGCGCGGATCAGGCGGCGCCTCAGGCGAGCCGACCGCCTGAGGCGCCGCCTGGGGCGCACCTCCGACCGCCTCAGGCGTCACGACCACATTCACAAGCGAGGATCAGACGCTGGGGCTGTGGTAGGGAAGGAAACTGGGAGAAACTGAAAACAGCACGTCACCTAGGTTTGCAGGTTTTACACGTACCCCGGAGGACCTTGGGGCGTGATTCAAGGCCTAGACTACATAGCGGTCTCTACTCGGAGAGCCCGCAGGGCCACGCAGCGCGCCAGCCTTCCAGCTGAGAGGTGGAGCGACAGAGAGAGGTGGAGTTGTAGGTGGGGAGAAAGATACAGAGAGAAAGAGGTGGAGAGCGATGTTGAGAGCGCGCCAGCCGACCAGAATATTTTACCTGGGTTAGCGCCTGGCAGCGATGGTGCAGCGTTGGCCCAGAAGTCCTCGAGGCACACGAACGACACGCCGGACGTGACGCCCGCGGCGAACATCATGTCCTGCAAGAACGATAGACAGATTGAGAGCAGAGTGAGGGAGAGGGGGGGGGAGAGAGAGAGTGGGATTGAGTGACAACGCCACGTCAGAGTGATGCCAGTGGTTATCATCATGTCCTGTCAGAGTGAGAGACGGAGTGAGAAAATATTGAGGGAGTGAGGGATATAGTGAGACATAGGGGAGTGAAGGATAAAGTGAGGGATATAGGGGAGTGAGGGATAAAGTGAGTGGGATAGAGTGAGAAAGAGTGAAGGAGTGAGAACGAAGCGCCGGACGCGACGCCCGCAGCGAACATCATGTCCTGTCAGAGCTAGAGATAGAGTGAGGTCAGGGTGAGAAGCGTGAGCGATGGAGGGTGTGCAACAGTAACAGTAACAGTAACACGGGGTTTCCAGCTAAGCAGGCTACTCTTCTACTAGAGACACCCGCCAATACTCCAGCACAATTAAGTACTAGAGTACCGCCGGCTCCCGGCCGATAGACTACCGCTCCCGCCGGCTAGACTACCCCAAACAGCGGTCTCTGAGAGACATGTCTGGCAAGGAGCATATAGAAGAGGACCTTCCTCAGGGTCACAGTAGTGGCCTTGTGGCCAGTCAAGCCGGCAGAGCCGACTGGCGCTGACTGGAACGGTCCCCGCCTGGCAGTGCATGGCTGTCCAGCTCTCGTTTGCATGGGGCTCAGCCGGCGCCCCATGCCTCATGCATGGCCAGGTCCCACCCTCCAGGGGTGCATGGACGACAGAGTTGTCATGGAGGCTGCCTGAAGACCTTCCAACGCCAGTCACCGGCAGACGAGCGACCCCGAGGATGAGCGCGGTGACGAACGCTGCGATTGGTGAAGCGGATTTACTCTGTGTTGCCTCGGCGGTCGCCACCGCTGAAGCCGTGATGGTAGCCCGCCTCCACGGGCAGCCATCTTGACCAATGCCCAGCATGCATTGACGGGCGCCAGCTCCTCCGCTCGTCAATCAACTCGTCGAGATCGGTGCCGCATGGCGTCCTGCATGGGGGGAGGATAAGGGCCGTCTCCCAGCACGGGCCGCGGCAGCGCCGCGGCTACTCGCCAAGCCATGGCAGCGCCGGGCAAGCCGCTCCTGAAGTGTTCCACCGAGGGGCAGTCTAGCAGGAGCCGGGCCAGTCGTATTTTACCCCGCTCGTCAGCGGCACGGAGATCCTCGTCACCAGCAGCGCCGCATTGCTGGGTCCAGGGCTCGGCGACGAGAACGCGCCTCCGTTAATCGAGCCCCAGGGTGTGCAAACGAGTGAGAAATAGTGCAGGAGTGGGAACGACACGCCGGACGTGACGCCCGCAGCGAACATCATGTCCTGCCAGAGTGAGAGACAGAGTGAGAGAAGAGTGAGGGGGGGGGAGGGAGAGAGTGAGATGGAGTAAAAACGAGTAAAACATGTGAGAAAGGCACGCCAGACACGACGCCCGCAACTACCGTTGTGTCACGTCCAATAAAATCAGCCAAAGCGGCATAAGAGAGTGGCCACGCTGGCGTCCGATTCAACAACATGGGGCCGGTCGCACTGGCTATTGTCTCGCAACAGGGCTTTTCTAACGCGTAAACGCGTCTCCACGTCGTAAGCCACTCGTCTGCACACCTTCGCGCGCCCGAGGTTGTCCGCGTGGCTGATGACCACGCTCGCCTTGGCGTCCTCTGTCATGACCGCCAAGCGGTCGTCTGGGTACGAGGGGTCGAGCGGAAGGTATGCGCCGCCCGCCTGCGCGAGTTTCAGTTTACAGTTTATACAGTCTGCACCCTCGGGGCGTGGGGTTGAGAGAGCTGCCTGACGAGGCTAGCTACCATTCAAGGGGTTGTGGCATGCGCGAACGCAGTAAGTACCGTTGTCACGCGACTTAAGTAGGAAGGCAGCTATTGGCATGCAGCCATTGGTGAAACTAGGGCAAGGCAGGCAGCGGTCAGAAGAGGGCAGGCTGACAAAGGCAGGCAGGCAGCGGTTAGAAAAAGGCAGGCAGTCAAGGCCGGGCAGACAGGCGATTAAAAGATGGCACGCTGACAAATTCAAGCAGGCAGCGCTTATAAAAGGGCTGGCTGGCAAGGGTAGGCAGACAGCGGTTAGAAGCGGGCAGGCAGACTGTGGTTATATGAGAGCAGGCTGACAGTGGTTAGAAGAGGGCAGGCTGACAAGGGCAGGCTGACAGCGGTTAGAAGAGGGCAGGCAGGGAGCACTTAGATGAGGGTCGGCTGACAGCGGTTAGAAGCGGGCAGGCTGACAAGGGCAGGCGAACAGCGGTTAGAAGAGGGCAGGCTGGTCGTGGTTGGAAGGGGCAGGCAGACAGCGCTTAGATGAGGGCAGGCTGACAGCAGTTTGAAGAGGGCAGGCTGACATGGGCAGGCAGGCAGGGGTTATATGAGGGCAGGCAGGCAGCGGTTACATGAGGGCAGGCAGATAGCGGTTAGAAGAGGGCAGGCTGACAAGGGCAGGTAAGTAGCGGTTAGATCAGGGCAGGATGACTAGGACAGGCCGGCAACGACTATAAGAGGGCAGGCAGGCAGCGGTTAGAAGAGGGCAGGCAGGTAGCGGTTAGAAGAGGGCAGGCTGACAAGGGCAGGCAAGTAATGGTTAGAACAGGGCAGACTGACAATGTCAGGCTGACAGCGGTTAGAAGAGGGCAGGCAGGCAGCGGTTAGATGAGAGCAAGCTGACATGGGGGGGCAGACAGCAGTTAGAAGAGGGCAGACTGACGCCGGTTGAAATATAGCATCTGCAATGGCATGCAGACAAGGTGTGACAGGACATGCTCTTTCCTCTTTGGTCTCTTTGCTCTCTCTCCATGTCTCCATCTCCCTCCCTCCCTCTCTCACTCTCTTTGCACCTTGCTCCCATCTCGATTTGTCCTTGTATTTCTCTGTTGTGCTGTCTCTATTTATTTCTCCTCCTTTGACGCGCCTTCATCGTCGCGAGCATTGACACAATCAGATCGTGGCCGCGCTCCACCATGATGCCGACTGGGACGTCAGGCCCCACACCCAGGCTGATCAGGTGGCGCGCGAGCTTGTTGGCCTGGCAGGGGGTTGGTGGGAGTTTGATGATGCATTATTGAGTCGGTCACATCAAGGATCAATCACACACGGTTCAGTTGTGCTTGCCGTTCGTCTGCCTCATGCGAGTGGGGTTCGTCATCACGAGGGATTATAGGGTCTCGGTTCTTGGGTTCAGGGTTTATGATTTAAGATGAAGGGTTCAGGATTTGGGATTTGGGGTTTAGGGTTGATGTTCAAGGGTTTAGGGTTTAGGGTTTTAGGGGTTTGGGGTTTTAGGTTGTTTGGGGCTTCGCGGGGGTGTCGACACAACTGTTAAACACGAAGGCAGTGTAAATGTATGCACACCTTGACGTTGAGCGCTCCATACGTCAGCCTCACGCCCGTGTTTATGATTTAAGGGTCAAGTGTCGGGGGTAAAGGGTTCACATTTACGGGTTGAGGGTTTAGGATTTTCGGATTCCAGGTTTGGGGGGCTTCGCTGGGGTGTTGGCACGACTGTTAAACACGAAATTAATGTTCACGTTTGCACACCTTCACGTTGAGCGCTCCGTACGTCAGTCGCGTGCCCGTGTGGTCGATCGTGGCGACAGCGGCGGGGGCGCGCGCGGCCGCGGCCTCAAACTGGTGGTGCAAGGGCGGTAGGGCAAAGTGGCTGGGGTCCCACCGTCCCTGTGTGTGTGTGTGTGTGTGTGTGTGTGTGTTTGTGTGCGTGTGTGAGTGTGTGTGTGTGTGTGTGCGTGTGAGATGATGATGATGAAGCACCTCACCAACAAGTGCAACCGCCCAAACGCCCAACCAAGAAACCTGCCAACCAATACCAAACAAAAACAACTGAAAGGATCACCTTGCTGTCCAGAGTTACACCAGCGGCAGGTCATGCACAGAACCAACCACGCAAATTCAAACCCCACAGACCAGCCAAGGTTGAAACGTTCAACCAACCGCCCGACCCACTTACCAACCGCCCATCGGAAACCAGCCCACTAACCTGGAAGTTTTCCAGGATCATCATGCAGTCATGATGCGTGATCTGCGGCAGATTGATAACTAAACCAACCACCCAAACCCAGGTTTTACAGGTTTTACACGTACGCGCCCTGAGGACCCCGGGGCGCACCCAAACCCAAACCCAACTGTCCAGGCGAGGTCCTCTGGTAGGCTGGCGCGCTGCGTGGCCTTGCGGGCTCTCTTAGTACAGCTCCCTTAGACGTGTAGTCTAGGCCTTAAATCACGCCCCGGGGTCCTCCGGGCGCGTACGTGTAAAACCTGTAAAACCTGCTCGGATCAGGCAGAGCCTCGGGCGCGCCAACCGCCTGCGGCGCCCACAACCGCCTGAGGTGCACCCCCGACCACCCCAGGCGTTTTGACTGCGTTCACTAGCGCAAATCAGACGATGGGGCTCTGGTAGGGCAGCCGAGGTTCACACGCTCAACCAACCGCATGATCCACTTACCAACCGCCCAACAGCAACAAAACCAGTAACCTGGACGTCGTTCAGGATCATCTTGCGTTCCCAAGGCGTCAGCAGCGGCAGATTGAACACCGACCCAACCACCCTAACCCAAACCCAACTGTTTAGCCGAGGTTCAAACGCTCAACCAACCGCATGACCCACTGACCAACCGCCCAACAGCAACAAACCCACTAACCCGGAAGTCGTTCAGGATCATCTTGCTGCCCCAAGGCATCACTAGCGGCAGATTTAACACCGACCAAACCACCCACACTTAAACCAAACAGACCAGCCGAAGGGTCACACGCCCAAACACCCAACCGACAAACCAGCCAACCGACCAACACGGAAGTCATTCTGGACCATCTTGCTGTCCCGAGGCGTCAGCAGCGGCAGATTGCATACCGGACCAACCACCCAAACCCAAACCCAAAATATCAGCCAAGGTCCAAACGCTCAACCAATTGGTTGCTACAGCCCAGTGCACTTACCAACCGCCCAACAGCAACCAACCCACTAACCTGGAAGTTGTTCAGGATCATCACGCGGTCCTGAGGCGTCATCAGCGGCAGGTTGAGCACCTGCAATTACAGAGGCAGTATAGATGCAGTACAGATGACGGACAGATGCAGTACAGATGCAGTACAGATGCAGTGCAGATTCAGTTAAGAGGCGGTCCTGGGGCGTCATCAGCAGCAGGTCGAGCACCTGCAAGTACAGAGACAGTACAGATGCAGTGCATATGGAGTACATATGCAGTACATAACATGGAGTGCATATGCAGTACAGATGCAACACGGGTGCAGTACAGATGTAGTACAGCAGCAGTACAGAGGGAGTCCAGAGGCAGTACATAGGCATTACAGATGAACTACAAATGGAGTACAGATGCACTACAAATGGAGTACAGATTTTGGCGCTGGAGGCGGGGTGGCGGCCGCTGGCGGCAGATTGGCTGCGCCAGGCGACGCGCTTTTGGGATAAGGCGCGGGGGCGGCCTGACGGTGACCTGCTTAAAGATGCAATGCGGGAGAGCTGGGGGCTGGCCGAAGCGGGGAGGACGTGCTGGGCGGCACGCTTGCAGGTGTGCCTCGGAACTGTGGGGCACACCCTGAGGTGGGACCAGGAGGGACCGGTACGCATCACCAACCTGCTGGACGTGGCGACCGCGGCGTGGCTGGCCGCCGCGACAAGCACACCGGCGCTGCCGAGCGGCACTACCGTGCGAGATGTACCTGAGGAGTGGTCGCGCGGCTTTAAGATGCTGACCTACATGCGGTGGATGGCGGGTAGCGACAGCGAGCCGCCGGCCCTGTTGAGCTCAGGGCTGAACAGTGCTGCGCGGATCACGGCTCTAGCTAGGTTCAGGATGGGGCTCCATGAGCTGCAGATAGAGCGGGGGTGCTACGCCGTGGCGGGACAGAGGCAGCGACGCAGCCAGCGGGCGTGCTGCCTATGCGGTGGGCTAGAGGATGAGGCACACATGGTATTTGAGTGCCCTGCCTATGAAGAGGCACGGGTGCAGGCCCACAGCCTGTTTCGGTCCATCCCTCGCCCCGAGGAGGCCGATTTAGATGAGCGGATGCGGGAGTTTATGAATCCTCGGCCAGGCCAGGAGAACCCCAGGTTTTGGCACGAGCTGGCTGACTTCCTTGTCGCCTGTTTTGAGACACGCACCGCGTGCACAGCAATCATGACGGCAGATGGCATGCTAGGGGTCTAATTTTGACAGCTGCCGGCCTCTTTCCTAGGGTCTAATGCGCCATCAAAGGCGTCCGACGGTCTGTAAAATCGACCAGATGCAGTACAGATGCAGTACAGAGGCAGCGCAGCGGCAGGTCCAGCACCTGCAAGTACAGAGGCAGTCCTGAGGCAGTCCAGAGGCAGTCTTAATGCAGTACTTACGCAGTACAGAGGCAGTACATACGCAGTACAGATGCAATACAAATGCCGCACGAATGCTGCACACATGCCATACATTGGCAGGTTGTACTCCCCTAGTCCCCCCCCCCTCCCCCCCCAATGGAAGCTACCTTCATTAGGCAGCTCCCCCATCCCACACCCCGATGGTGCGTACTGTAAACAGTAAACAATATCCCCTCCCCACCCCTTGGCACGCACCGGCGTGTCTGGGTGTGTGGACCTTTATATTTCTAACCCCCCCCTCCCCGTGCCCCCAAGCACGCACCGGCGTATCTGGGTGTGTGAACGCTGCCTCAATGACAGCCTTCAGTGATGCGCACATTGACTCGGCGGTGCTGCGCTGAAATAGGTCCACGTTGTACTGCATGCCGCACAGCTGCGAAGTGTGTGTGTGTGTGTGTGTGTGTGTGTGTGTGTGTGTGTGTATGTGCGTGTGTGTTACCATGTCCGAGTCGGAAGCGGCTGTCGCAATTTCCTCCTATTTAACATGCCTGGTGATACAGCCTCCATCACAAACACACCCCAACCCCCACACCCCACACCCCATCCCTCACACCCCACATGTTCTTACCATGTGTGGGTCTGAGTCGGATGGCGGCTGGAACCCAATCATGAGGTCCATCTTGGTGTTTCCCAGGTGCGCCATGATGGGCTCCTGCAGCGTATGGTTTTGTGATGCATGCTCAAAGCTGTTTCAACCGACCGCATGCGCCCTTTGCCTTTGCACGTAAGCATTGTTTTGGACGCGCGATGTGCTCCTGCAGTCCGTTTTTTGTGTGGTGCATGCTCAAGGCGTGTTTAACCTAGTCTGCTTGGCACTTTCCTCGGGGTTCATGAATAGACAACGCTTATTTGAAAATAATGAAACAATTGTAATCAGTTTAAAACCATGTGAGTCTTGAGGTCCATCTTCGTGTTTCCAAGGTGCGCCATGATGGGCTCCTGCAGCGTGTGGGTTTGTGGTGCATGCTCAAGCGTTTTGGCTTAGGCGTTTGATGAGGTGATTCTCCAAGTTTCTTGCAGGTCCCACGATCCAATCTGATACAGCTCGTGAAGAGCTTCTACAATTGTGGAAAATTGACGGTCAAGAGGTCAACGCTGAGGCAGTCAAAGCGTTCCACGGGATACTGGCTACAGAAGCAAAATAAATCCCGACATACAAATCCTCGGTTGAGTGCTGCGGTACTCGCCACGCGGCCGGTCACAAAGTCAATCTCGCCGGAACAAAAATCGGGAAAAATAACCAAAAGTGCCTGCAAAAGTGATAGATTGGTGCGGTACTCACCGCGCAGCTGGTCACAATGTACGTCTCGCCGGGGGAAACAACGGGAAGAACGAAAAAGTAACTGAATGATTTGAAGTTGGTTACTCACCACGCAGCTGATGACAATGTCCATGTCGCCAGACGAAAATGGGACAACGAGAAAAACGGTTTGATTGGTACGGTGCTCACCACACAGCCGGTCACACCGTCCATCTTGATCTCTGGGAACCAGCCCTTCTCGTCCAGCGTGATGCCGGCCTGGGTGCGTGTGTGTGGAGGGGGGGGATGTGTGCATGTGTGTGCGTGTGTGTGTGTGTGTGTGTGTGTGTGTGTGTGTGCGTGAGTTGGCCCCGCACACACACACACACGCACACACACACACACACACACCTGTATGACTGTCAACACCCACCCACAGCAGCACATGCACATCCACAGCGGCACACACACACACACACACACACACACACACACCTGGATGATTGACAGCTCCCACCCACAGCACACACACACATACACACACACAGTGTGTGTGTGTGTCACGCACACACACACACACACACACACCTGGATAAGTGGCAGCACGCCTGGCGCGCGCTCCGCGTTGACCTGCATTATGGTGTGTGTGTATGTATGGCATGGCTACCAATCACTGCCCAATGGCTGCCACTCGCCCAAAGCAAAACCACTGCTCGCACACATGCAGAATATAGGCCACACATGTGTGCACGCCAACTAGCCAGCTGCACGATGCGCTGGAACTGCACGTTTAATGAACTGGCAGCCAACATAGGCAACATGTGTGCACGCCAATTTACAAGCTGCACAACGTGCCGGAACGGGACGTTTTAATGAGCTGGCAACCAATATAGACCACACATGTGTGCACGCCAATTTACCAGCTGCACGACGTGCGGGCACGGGACGCTTTAGCGAAATGGCAACCAATATAAGCAACATGTGTGCACGCCAATTTACCATCTGCACGACGTGCGGGCACGGGACGTTTTAATGAACTGGCAACAAATATAGGCAACATTTATGCACGCCAACTGACCAGCTGCACGATGTGCTGGAACTGCACGTTAAATGAACTGGCAACCAATATAGGCAACATGTGTGCACGCCAACTGACCAGCTGCACGATGCGCTGGAACTGCACGTTTGATGAAATGGCAACCAATATAGGCCACATGTGTGCACGCCAATTTACCAGCTGCACGATGCGCTGGAACATAACGCTTTAGTGAAATGTCTACCTATGGCTACCACTCGAGTGTGCGTTCGCGCACACACACACACACACACACACATACACACACACACATACACACTATCTCGAACACACACTTAAACACACACATACACACACACACACACACACAAAACTTCACACTTAAACACACACATACAAACACACACACACACACACACACACAAAAAAACTTCAAGTGGTGTCAAAATCGTCGGGGGCTCCCGCCCCGACGCCGCCATTGGCGGACCAACTGGGCTGACAGGGTGCTGCTGCAGCGTGAGCGACTCTGTTTTTTTGGAAAATCGGCTATGTCGCCGATTTGCCCTGATCCAGAGCGCTAGTGGCTGTTTTTGAGACACGGCGTCATAAGACAGGCAACTGCGAGGCATGCGGGGACGGAGGGCAGGCTGCTGGCAGAAGTCGGCGCCGCCATCGTCGGTACCCCCATGCAGCCACGGGCACCGGCACCGGGCAGAGGCTGCAGCTACGCTACAGCCAGGGCACCGGCTATGGGCATCGGCTATTGATTGACATCGGCTAAGGCTTCGGCTACGGCCAGGGGTACACAACACGTGCAGTTTTTGTTCCGTCTACACCCTGCATCTGCACTCACATCGCATCGGCTACACGTCCGCCCTCTGGGCATCTGCATCTGCATCGGCCACGGCTACGGCCACGGCTACTGACATCGGCTGCGGCGACGGCTTCGGCCTACGGACTGCAGCTACGGCACGAATCGCGGGGCACTTCAGTGACCTGCATGGAGGGTCTCCATGCAGGGCGAATCTTACTTGCATGAGACACATGACGACGGAGGTGCACTGGCAGCAAGCGCCCTCGCAGCGCAAGCGCCATGCATGGAGGCTGGCGGCATGTCGGGCGTGCGCCACATGATGAACGGAGGAGGAGGAGGGTGGCCAGGCTGGCTGCCCGAACTGAGACGCATGGCGCGACCAGATGTACTAGAGCTAGTGGGATGGACACAGTCAATGTGTATCCACTGAGTGGACTAGTGCGGGTGATCGTATCTGCCTGCCTCAGGGTTTGAGTGCGCAAGCACAAGTCTAATACGCCATTAAAGGCGTCCAAGAAGACTGTAAAATCGACCACACACACACGAACACACACACGAACACACACACACACACACACTCGAACAACCAAAAAAACTGCTTGCACCAGGCTCGCACACCTGGCTCGCACACATGCATGAATCCTCGGCCAGGCCAGGAGAACCCCAGGTTCTGGCACGAGTTGGCTGACTTCCTTGTCGCCTGTTTTGAGACACGCACCGGGTGCACAGCAATCATGATGGCAGATGGCATGCTAGGGGTCTAATTTTGACAGCTGTCGGCCTCTTTCCTAGGGCCTAATGCGCCATCAAAGGCGTCCGACGGACTGTAAAATCGACCACATGCAAAATAGAGGCCACATGTGTGCACACTGGTCGGCTGGCGCGCTGCTTGGCGTTGCGGGCTCTCCTAGTAGAGCCCCCCTAGACGTGAAGTCTAGGCCTAAATTCGCGCGGTGGGGGACCGGTCCTCCGGTCGCGTACGTGTAAAACATACCAACCCCACACGTGTGCACGACCACTTACTAGCTGCACGATGCGCTGTAACGGCACCTTGTAAGGGCATGGCCACCAATGCTTCCACCTTCTCCAAACACAAACCACTGCTCGCACACATGCAGAATATAGGCCACATGTGTTCACACTGGTAGGCTGGCGCGCCGCGTGGCCTCTCTAGGCGGGCTTTCATAGTAGAGCCCCCCTAGACGTGTGATCTAGGCTTACACACGCCTTGGGGTCCTCCGGGCGCGTACGTGGAAAGCCTGTACAACCCACATGTGTGCACGCCCTCTTACCAGCTGCACGATGCGCTGGAACGGCACGTCGGCGTTCGACAGCGACTCCTTGACAGTGTCGCGAACCTGTGCTCGTGGGCGCGGTTGTGTGTGTGTGTGTGTGGATGTGTGAGTGTGTGTGGGGACCTGATCTCGTGGGGTTGTGGGGGGGGACATACGCTCGTGGTTATGCGTGTGTGGATGTGTGTGTGGGGGGGTGCTGTGTGTGCGGGTGTGTGCAGGTGGGTGTGCGTGGTGTGCGTGTGTGTGTGGGGGGGGGGGTGCATGGGTGTGTGTGTGTGTGTGCTCCACGTTTGCTGTATACTGTGCGCTCGCAAGCGACTCCTTGACAGTGTCGCGAACCTATGCTCGTGGGTGTGGGTGTGTTCGTGGGTGTGCGTGTGTGTCAGGGGTTTCCTTGGGGTCAGTCATCCTTTCGTTTTTTTCCGAAGAGGCTTTCCCAGTTTCATCGGGATTTCGGGCTGCAGCCCGAAGAATCGCGTCACAAAGTGTAAAAATCGACGAGTTTACACTTTCCCCGGAAAAATCGCCTCCGCACTTCGTTTTCCCCTAACGTTCCCGACCCGAAACCATCGGGATCGCGCCCTCTGAGCACGCTTTTTTCGTTTCCCGATCGGAAAGGAAATCCCTGTGTGTGTGTGCGTGTGTGGATGTGTGCGCGTGTGGATGTGTGTGCGTGTGTGGATGTGTGCGCGTGTGGGAGGGTTGTTTGGTATTTACTGTGTGTGCGGGTGGCTTTGGGTGATTGTGCGTGGTGTGCGTGCGTGCGTGTGTGGGGGGGGGGCAGGGGGGGTGAGTGTGTGCGCCCCATGTTTGTTGTGTATAATGTGTGCTCGACAGCGACCCCTTGACTGTCGTGAACCTATGCTCGCGGCTGTGCGCGTGAGCGTGCGCGTGCGTGTGCATGTGCGTGCGTGTGCGTGCGTGCGTGTGTGTGTGTGTGTGTGCGTGTGTGTGTGTGTGTGTGTGTGTGTGTGTGTATGTGTGTGTGTGTGTGTGTGCGTGCGTGCGTGCGTGCATGAGTGCTTCGTGTTGTGACAATTGACGGCACGCTTGACAGAGACCCTGATGGTGTTTCGCAACTTGATTCCCCTGCGAGCCATGTACCGCTCCGAGCCGGATTTCCCATTTCCCATAAAACCATCCCACACTTGGTGGGTGAGGGCGTGGAGCAATGCGTTGAAAAGCTCTTGCCGAGAGCAGCACAACGGCATGCATTGCATGAATACCTGCTGTGTGTTGTGCCTGGCATGAGCGGTCTAAGTTGCTAGAGCCGGCAAAACACTTATTACTAAAATCCTTCCCAGGGACCACTGTTCGCAAGTGCACTTGTATTTGTAGAGCTGCACCCCTCCCCCCCCTTCCCGAACGTAAGTAACCCATTGTAACTGCAACCGAATTTTCCCACACCTGCGCGACGAGGTCGTAGAACGTCTGCCCCTTGGACACGTCCATGCGCAGCGGCAGGATGTTCAGGAAGTACCTGCGGCATCAGTGATTTCATTTTTGATTTGTTTTCTGCTGGCCAAATGGCAACCAGACCGTCTGCCCCGTGGGCACGTCCATTGCGCAGCGGCAGGATGTGCAGGAGGTACCTGCGACATCAGTGATTTCATTTTTTTCTTCTGCTGGCCAAATGGCAACCAGACCGCCGGCCACGTGGGCACGTCCATTGCGTAGCGGCAGGATGTCTAGGAGAAACCTGCGGCACAGCTTCATTTTGTCTTAGCGTTTCTGCTGGACGACAGACCGTCTGCCCGTTGGACACGTCCATTGCGCAGCAGCAGGATGTGCAGGAAGTACCTGCCACACAGTGTTTTCCTTTTTTTCAAGTTGTTTTTCTGCTAGCCAAATGGCTACCGGAAGGTATGCCTGTTGGACAAGTCCATTGCGCAGCGGCAGGATGTTCAAGAAGTACCCTTAACCCTAAAACCTAAACCCTAAGCCCTAAACCCTAAACCCTAAACCCTAAACCCTAAACCCTAAACCCTAAACCCGGAATCCTTAACCCTAAGCCACCCACCCGATGAGGTTGCGCGTGTCGGGGCGGCGGTTGGCGTACGACGACCCCACGAGCGTTGTCTCCGCCTTGGTCCAGCGACACAGCATCACGCCTTGTGGGGCATTGCGGAAGGGCAGGGGGGGGGGGGCAGCAAGTAGGGCAGTAGGGTCAGATTAACAAGCATTATGCATGACGCCTTCTGGTGCATTGGCGGGGGAGACAGCCCGAAGGGCAGTAGGGTCAGAGGGACAAGCATTATGCATTAATACATGATTGCACTACCACATTCACAACGTCTGAGGCGGCGCCTGAGGCGTCCCATTCCATGGCGCGGATCAGGTGGCACCTCAGGCGCTCTGACCGCCTGAGGCTTTGCCTCAAGGCGCACCCACGATCACCGCAGGCACCGCCGTAGGCGTTGTTCAAACCGCCTCAGACGCCACACCGACCCCCTCAGGCGCCCACCACCGCCTGAGGCGCACCCCGGACCGTCTCAGACGTTATGACTGCATTCCATGGCGCGGATCAGACGTTGGGATCTTGGTAGGGTTGGTTGGTTGGTTGATGTATGTGTCGGTAGGTTGGTGGATGCGTTGGCTCTATCTACTACGTGATAAAGGATCAGAGGGGAGGAGGGGAGGAGGCGAATGCATTAGGCAGGAGGGCGGATGGGCAGACGGGCCGGCAGCTGGCGCGCAGCTGGCACGCAGCTGGCGCACAGCTGGCACGCAGCTGGCACGCGGCTGGCGCGGTTTAGGGCTTGGGGATTTGGAATTTGGGGGCAAGGGATAAGGGATTGAGGGTTTAGGACAAGGGATTTGGGGTTACGGGATCAGGGTTAAGGATTTCGATGTAAAGGTTCAGGGTTTAGGGTTGGCTGATTTGGGTTGAGGGTAAGGGTTTAAAGTTGAGGGTTCAGAGCATGTGGCACGCACCGTACGCGGCGAGCGCACCCATGAATGCCGACGCCTGCGCTTTAGGGTTTAGACAAGCTCCTAGGGCTTTTACATCGATTCGGGTGAAGGGTCGAGGGTTCAGAGGTAACGGTTAGGGTGTTGGGCGTGCGGCACGCACCGTACGCGGCGAGCACGACCATGAACGCCGACGCCTGCGCTGTAGGGTTTAGGAGAGCTCCCAGGGCTTATACATCGATTCGGGTGAAGGGTTGAGGGTTCAGAGGTAACGTTAAGGTTGTTGGGCGTGCAGCACGCACCGTACGCGGCGAGCACGACCATGAACGCCGACGCCTGCGCACGCTTGGTGATGGCGCGCATGCCCTGGCATGCCTCGCCGCTCACGGTGAACATCACGTCACCGCCCATGTTTGTCGGCACGTCCGGGCGGACCTGTGTGTGTGTGTGTGTGGATGTGTGTGAGTGCGCGAGAGTGCATGTGTCTGTGTGCCTGTCTGTGTGGTGCATGTGTGTGCGTGTATCTGTGGTAGATTTCCTATGTCTGTGTGTCTGTGACTGTGTGTGTGTGTGTGTGTGTGTGTGCGTGCGTGTGCATGCGGTGAACATCACGTCGCCGCCCATGTTGGTGGACACACACACACACACACACACACACACATGCCAGAATTCCCACATGCCCCTCAATCTCCAAACTCACAAACACACACCTTGTCTGTGGGCCAGTCGATGATCCACACACATGCCCACATGCCCCTCCCACACTCCCACACCCACACACCCACACAAACACGCACACACAATACACACACACACACATAGCAGGGTGTGACACACACACACACACACGCACACACACACACACACACACACACGCACGCATGCATGCAAGCACACACACACACACACACACGCACACAAACACACACACCTTGTCTGCGGGCCAGTCGATGATTGTTGGTGCACCGTGCAGCTTGTCCTGCCAGTAGTGCCCCGCGTTGGTGGCAGTCTCTGACGAGGCCTGTGTGTGTGCGTTGTGTGTGTGCGTATGTGTGTTTGTGAGTTTGTGTATGTAAACCCATTCAGTGGATTTGAAGGCTCTACACATCCATACATGAGGACAAATGGTCAACGGGAGGTCGACGAGCAACGCAGTCAAAGCAAACTCTGACTGTCGAACATTTGTTTTTAACTGGCTAGCGGAGGAGCATCACGGCGGCAATGCGCGACGGGAGGTTTATGCATGCAGGGTGGGGCTTATTAGGAAGGATTGCAGTGTTGTTTGGGCCTCAACAGAACTTGGAGAGCGCGTGTGGGGGTGGGTGGTCGGGGTGGGGGAGTCGGGGGAAGGGTGGAGGGTTACTAGTTGACCACAACGCCAAAACAACACAAACAATCCGAGGCCCTCACCCAGTTCTTCTGCCACTGCGCAAAGTCGGGGTACTGAACGGGCAGCTCCTTGAGCTTTGGCTCGCGCGCTGCGAGTGCGTGGCGGTTGATTTTATAGTCCGTCAGCTGCCTCTGTTGGCGTATTCGTGAGTGTGTGTGCGAGCATCCTCTCAAGTCACAACCTCCGAGCAACCTCTCAATACCAGCCAGCCATCGCCACAACCTCCTATCAACCTCTCAACGGCCAACCATCCAGGTGCAAGAAACAACGGGCGCGCCCACCCTGCTTGAGTGCGTCACGCTGCAAGCAACGGCTGTCGTCTCTCGCTATTTTATTCTGGTGTCTGTACAGCCTCAAGCGACTAGTCCGCTTGAATTTGCTTGACTCCGCTTGAGGGGTGCTTGAATCAAGCACAATTCAAGCGGCGCTTGAAGCCCGCTTGGGCCCGCTTGACGCCCACTTGAGATATAGCGTGAATCAAGCGGCCGTGTCAAGCGGTCGCCCGCTTGATTCAAGTGGTTCAAGCGGGAGCCAATAACTACCGACGGTTGTGCATCTGCGCTAAAGTTGTGTACAGCTGCTCCCAAGGGCAAGCCCATCGACAGGCACAAACTAAAAAACAACACCTCAAGAACCAGACATGGTTGGCTGGCACGCTGCGCGGCCTTGCGGGGCTCTCCTAGTACAGCCCCCGTAGAGTGTAGTCTGGGCCTAAACTCTCGACCTGGATTCCTCAGGGCGCGTAAAACCTGGAAAACAAGAACCAAACACCCACAACCAAGAACCAACAGGCATGCCCACCCTGATTGAGTGCGTTGTAGATATCCGCAAAGTCGTGGACAAGCGTGCCCAAGGACCAGAACATTGACAGACACAACCTCCAAACAGCGCCTCAAGAACCAAACCTGGTAGGCTGGCGCACTGCGTGGCCTTGCGTGCTCGTCTGGCAGAGCCCCCCTTGACGTGAAGTCTGGGCCTTAACGCCCGCCCTTGATTCCCCAGGGCGCGTAAAACCTGTACAACCCGGAACAAAAAACCAGAAAAGATGCACGCCCACCCTGCAGGCGTGTATTGTACATCTCCGCAAAGTCGTGGACAGCTGCTCCCAAGGACAAGCCCATCGACAGACACAAACTAAAAACAACACCTCAAGAACCAGACATGGTCGGCTGGCCACGCGCTGCGCGGCCTTGCGGGGCTCTCCTAGTACAGCCCCCCTAGGGTGTAGTCTGGGCCTGAACTCTCGCCCTGGATTCCTCAGGGCGCGTAAAACCTGGAAAACAAGAACCAAACGCCCACAACCAAGAACTAACAGGCATGCCCACCCTGATTGAGTGCGTCGCAGATATCCACAAATTCGTGGACAGACGCTCCCAAGGACAAGCCCATCGACAGACACAAACTAAAAAACAACACCTCAAGAACCAGACATGGTCGGCTGGCGCGCTGCGCGGCCTTGCGGGGCTCTCCTAGTACAGCCCCCCGAGAGTGTAGTCTGGGCCTTAACTCTCGCCCTGGATTCCCTAGGGCACGTAAAAACTGGAAAAACAAGAACCGAACACCCACAACCAAGACCTAACAGGCGTGTCCACCCTGATTGAGTGCGTTGCAGACATCCGCAAAGTCGTGGACAATCGCGCACAAGGCCCAGCCCATCGACAGAAACAACCTCCAAGCAACGCCTCAAGAACCAAACCTGGTAGGCTGGCGCGCTGCGTGGCCTTGCGTGCTCGCCTAGCAGAGCCCCCCTTGTCGTGTAGTCTGGGCCTTAACGCTCGCCCTGGATTCCCTCGGGCGCTTAAAACCTGTAAAACCTGGAACAAAACACCCAGAAAAAAAATGCACGCCCACCCTGCTGGCGTGCATTGTACATCTCCGCAAAGTTGTGGACAACCGCTCCCAAGGACCAGCCCATCGACAGACACAACCTCCAAACAAACCGCGAGAACCAAACCTGGTAGGCTGGCGCGCTGCGTGGCCTTGTGGCTCTCCTAGTAGAGCCCCCATACTAGACGTGAAGTCTTGGAGGGCCTCCTAGACCTGAACTCTCGCCCCGGATTCTTCCACGCGCATAAAACCTGTGAAACCTGGGGGGAAAAAAATAGCAGGCGAGCCCACCCTGCTTGACTGCGTTGTACATCTCCGCAAAGTCGTTGACGAGCACGCCCATGGACCAGCCGTCTATGACCGCGTGGTGCATGGACAGCTGCAGCACATGGTAGACCTGCATGTGTGTGTGTGTGTGTGTGTGCACGTGTGTGTGTTTGTGAGTGTGCGCGTGTGTGTGTGTGCGTGTGTGTGTTTGAATGTGTGCACGCATGTGTGTGTGTGCGTGTGTTCATAACTCATCAATGGACAGAAACACAAGCATAGCCAATGGGTACGATTGCCGTGTTGGCTGCACCTGTCATGGATACATTGTTCCGGTGTCCCACTGGGTGCAGGTGGTTGACAAGCACAAGGTTTGCAGAGATGTCTCTGCTTGTGCGACGCAGAGACGCACAAGAGACCCTGAGAGACGTCGCACAAGCAGAGACGCTTTGCCTAGCCGGCACTTGAATAAATCCCGAATTGATTTTGGATTGTGTGCCTTGTCGCTAACTCGTCGCGTTTATTCCCCGTTTTGACCTGCGCCCAAGTAGCAACGCCCAAGTAGCAGCGCCCAAGTAGCTGCGCCCAAGTAGCAGCGCATAAATGTCCCCGAGCCCTGAGGCTAACAAGGCGCAAACGCACCTTGTCTGGGTCTCCCACTGGGTGCAGGTGGTACACGCCCGCACGCGCAGGGGACCCATCAACTCCCAACACCCAAGCACCCAAAAACTGCGCGCAAGTAGCAGCGCATAAATTCCCCCGAGCCCTGAGGCTGGAAAAGGTGAAAACGCACCTTGTGTGGGTGTCCCACTGGGTGCAGGTGGTACACGACCGCGCGCACAAGCGCCCCGTCAACTACCAACGCCCCACAACCCAAAACCTGCGCGCAAGTAGCAGCGCATACATTTCCCCGAGCCCTGAGGCTGGAAAGGATGAAACGCACCTTGTGTGGGTGTCCCACGGGGTGCAGGTGGTACACAACCGCACGCACAAGCGCCCCGTCAACTCCCAGTTGGGTGTTGACACCCTAGCACCCAAAACCTGCGCCCAAATAGCAGCGCATTTTCCCGAGCCCCAAGGGTTTCCCAAAGTTAAAAAATCTAAGAAAACGCACCTTGTCTGGGTGTCCCACCGGGTGCAGGTGGTACACAACCGCGCGCGCAAGCGGCACCTCTGCAAAGTCAAATGGCTTGAGGCCCCTGCCAATCATGTGTGTGTGTGGGGCGGGGGGTGGGGTGAGGTGGGTGGGGGGGGGTGAGTGTGTGCGTGTGTGTGTGTGTGTGTGTGTGCGTGTGTGTGTGTGTGTGTGTGTGTGTGAGTGTTTGTGTGGGTGGGGGGTGGGTGCGGGTGTGTGTATGTGTGTGTGTGCGTGTGCATGCGCGTGTGTGGGGGGGGTGCAGGTGTGTGTGCGTGTAAGTATGTATGTGTGTGTTTGTGTGTGCGTGTGTCTGCGTGTGTGTGCAGGTTTGTGTGTAATGTGTCGATGTGCATGTGTGTGTTTGTGTGTGCGTGCGTGCATGTGAGAGCAGTTCGGGAGCGGGCACTAGATGTAGCACTCACTCTGAGTGGTCAAAGTGTGAATGTATGCACTCATACTTTCGACAGCTGTTTACGAAACTTGATCTGCATGCTATGGCCATGCACGTGTGCATGGTCCAAGCATCTCGCATTTAACAACAGCTCACTGGTAGGCTGGCGCGCTGCGTGGCCTTGCGGGATCAACTAGTGAAGCTCCCTTAGGCGTGTAGTCTAGGCCTAGGCCTAAACTAGAGTTAGGGCCTTAAGTCACGCCGTGGGGTTCTCCGGGCGCGTACATGTAAAAACTGTAACAACACCAGTTCATTCTGGCAATGTCTGTTTGTGGAGGTCATGCGTGTGCTGGATGTTCTCCAGGCGTGCCTACTGTAGACGTGCACGCCTTGAGGGGTCTTTGTGTGAATATATGGAATCACACTGTCAGCTGAACATTACTGTCACTGAAAGAGCTGCATGGTGACCATGCACACATCCGCGCGAGGAATGCATCTGTCATGACACATTATAACGACTCACTCTGCCGACAGCAGTTTGTGGAGGTCGTGCCTTTGTGAAGTGGGCTTAGTGTGATTGGACTCACACTATTGACAGATGTTTAGGAAATAATGGTCTACTTGATATGCCCACAGGGGGGGGGGTGAGCCATGCATGTGTCATGGCACAATATAACGACTCACTCTGGCGACAGCAGTTTGTGGAGGTTGTGCGTGAGCTTGTTGTTGTCCCAGCACGTCTGAGTGGTATTTTGTGTGAATCCATGGAATCACACTGGCAGCAGCTTCTGAGCGAGCTGCACATCTACGCGAGCCATGCATCTAGCATGACTCACTCTGGTAACAGCAGCCTGTGGAGGTCGTGCCGTCGAGGCACGTCTGCGTGGGCTTTGGGGGAATGATCCCGTATTACATGCAAACTCAGATTAGCAGCTCTTCACTGATTGGGCTGCCTGATATGTCCATGTGCGTGTGCGTGACTCGTGTGTGCGTGAGTCGTGAATATGTATAATGCAATAACGACTCACTCTGGCGACAGCAGTTTGTGGAGGTTGTGCGTGAGCTGGATGTTGTCCTGGCACGTCTCAAGGCTAGTGTCGACGTCCTGCTCTCGGAACGGCATCTTCACGCTGCCCTTGGGGTGCTGCCTGTGTGTGTGTGTGCGCGTGTGTGTGTTGGGGGGGAGGGGGATGCATGCGTGTGTGCGCACGTGCGCTGTGTGTGTGTGTGTGTGTGTGCGCTGACGTCATGTTCGCGGAAGGGCATCTTGACGCTGCCCTTGGGGTGCTGCCTGTGTTGTGTGCGTGTGTGTGTGTGTGTGTGTTTGTTGGGGGGGCATGCGTGTGTGCGTGTGTGTGTGTGTGTGGGTTGCGTGTGTGTGTGTGCGTGTATGTGCGTGTGCAGATATGTGTGCATATGTGTGTGTGTGTGTGTGTGTGTGTGTGAAGAGACTCCCTGCTCTCGGAACGGCATCTTGACGCTGCTCCCGGGGTGCTGCCTGTGTGTGTGTGTGTGTGTGTGCGTGTGTGTGTGGGGGGTGGGGGGGAGGTGCATGCGTGTGTGCACGTGTGCTGTGTGTGGGGTGGGAGTGCATTCGTGTGCATGCATTTGTGTGCTTGTGTGTGTGTGTGTGTGTGTGTCCACACAGCCTCAGAGAGAGTGAGAGTGATCACAGTCAGTTTAGTCAGCGTACAACACAGCGTACTTAGATGCAGTGCCTCAGAGGCAGCCCCCCCGCAGCAGAGTGGCATTATATCCCCTCAAAGCGACAAGTGGTCTCCCGCTATTGACAGACGCCCTTTCACCGACCTCTGGAACGATATCGCCGTTATCTTTGTAACGATCTGGAATGGAATGTGTGTGTGTGTGTGTGTGTGAGAGGAGACTCCCTGCTCTTGGAACGGCATCTTGACGCTGCTCCTGGGAGGCTGCCTGTGTGTGTGTGTGTGAGTGTGTGTGTGTGTGTGTGTGTGAGTGTGTGTGTTCGTGTATGTGTATCGATGCCATGCTCTCCATATGGCACATTGACGCTCACCCTGGGTTCATGCGTGTGTGTGTGTGGCGCTTTCTCTCGCACCAAAACCGCACCGCATGATGGGGCCAACACTCCCTGTCTCGAAGGAGCAGCGCAGCACGTCGTGGCGATCGAGAATCATGTTGAGCGCCTGTGTGCGCGCACACACGCGTTGGTGTGTGTGTTTGTGCGCGCGTGCATGTGTGAGTGTGTGCGCACGTGTGTGTGTGTGTGTGCGTGTGAGAGTGTGTGTGTGTGTGTGTGTGTGTGCATAGTACGGAGGTCGACAATCACACACACACACACACACACACACACACACACACGTGCGCGCGCACACACACACTCATCCCCCCACACACAAACACACACATGCAGCAGCCATCTTGGTCCATCCCTCCCCCATCACACACACACACAAACCTGCAGCAGCACTGCGCTGTCGAGCCCGCCCTCCATCTTGAGCGTGACAGCCTCATTGTACTGTGTATGTGTGAGTGTGGGGGATTGGGTGGGTGGGTAGGTGGACAGGGTGGGGGGCCTTAGTTTTTTAGGCGGAGAGGGGGAGAGAGGAAGAAGGGGGTATGGGGGGGGATAGGAGGAGAGGGGAGGGGGGGGAGAGGGGAGAGGGGGAGGGGGGGATAGGAGGACAGTGGGGGGGGGGTTGTTTAGACGGGCCCAATTTAGGGGAGAGCTCTGGGACTCAACCGTACCTATTGATGATGATGGATGTTACAGTCAAACTTTAATATTTTGAGCGTTGAACCCCAGTTGAACCCGTCCCCTGAGAAACTGAGGGCGGGCTCAGGAAGCACGTCCCTCCCGCATCTGGGCTCCGTAATCAAGTCGCTTGTGTGGCGATTTAAACAAAACGTTCAAAAATATTTACCATGCTGTTGTTGGGATCTGTGCTACGCCTCTGCCCATTTGCAGAGTCGCCATAATGATTTCGCAACCTCAACCTGCTTTCGGGTGGTTGGGGGTGGGCCTTCTTGGTCCCTTCACGGTCCTGGCTTTACAGCCGGTTATACCTGGGGTCTGCCTCTGGCTGCTTCAGGGCTGAGTGTGGTGCCTGGCTTGCGGTGCTGCTTGCTTGGCGCCCACCACGCAGTGTGGGTGGCGCTCCTGTGGGCTACTTTTGTAGCTTGCCCTTTTGGTGGGCCTTGTGCCTTCTGTCTGATAGTCCCGCTGGAACTTTTGGAACTGATTGTGACCGCCGGCAGTGGATGTGTAACACTACTCTCTCTAAAAAACCCTGAAACCACGTCTGCTGTCTGGTCGCACACATTTTGAGGGGGTTTGTAGACTATGGGAACAAATGCTTAGTGTTTGAGATAAACGAATCTTTCACCATACAGGGGTGCGTCATTGCTCCTGTGTTGTTTAATGTTTTTATTGACCACATAGTGAAAAAGGCGCTAGACATGATGCCAGAGGGGGCTGGCGTGTCAGTCGTGACCCGAGCCGGCGGCTCTGTGTTGTCGTCGTCGGTTGAGTGTATAGTAGTGCTGATGTATGCCGACGATTTATGTTTGTTCTCGCATGACCCAGCTCAGTTGGCGCTTCTGCTGAAAATCCTTGACAAAGTGTCCTCTAGCTTTGGCATGCAAATCAACGCCGCCAAGACAGAAGTGATGATTTTGCCAGCAGATTTTGACGCGGATCTGCCCACGTTTGCGCTGACTGGTGGTGAAGTGAAGACCGTCTCTGCATTTAAGTATCTAGGGAGTTGGATAACCCAGAGTGGTGGTGTGGAAGAGGAGATCGGTGTGCGTGTCGGTCGCGCGCTGGGCGTGTTTGCGTCTTTTGATAAGATTTGGGCCAGCAAGAAGATGCAAGTGCAGTCTAAGATGCGGGTTTACAACACTTTCGTGCTGCCCCACTTTCTGTACGGCTGCGAAACATGGGCCCCTACTAAAACACAACTGACTCGATTGGAGGTTGCCCACTCTAACTGCCTTCGTCGCATTCTGGGTGTGCGCCTGGTCGACCGGCACAGATTAACTTATATTCGGCAGGCGTGCGACACTGAGCCAATTGAGAGCCTTGTGGCAAAGCGATCAATGCAGTGGCTAGGCCATGTGATGCGCATGCCGGCTTCTCGTCTTCTCGTACGACTTTTGACTGCACAATGGATGTGGCTCGGCAGCAAGGCCGGCCTCCAGCCTCCTCCCGACACTATTTTCTCAAGCTACTGATTCAGCAGCTAGGCGAAACTAGTGGCACTCGTTCTGATTGGAAGACTTTTTCGGACACGGCGTTTGAGCGTGCTCAGGATAGGGTCGGGTGGAGAGCCGTGGTGTACGGTCCGGCTGCCCCTCAGGCGCCGGCCCCTCCACCTCGGCGGTCAAGTAGATTGGCAAGCGCCACTTGACCCCCTATTCCCTGGAAGCAATTAGGACCTATTTTAGAGGCGTCGCACAATAGCTCTCTTTTTTGCTCTGGGCTTACACGTTGGCAGGCAGCCGGCTGGTGGCTGCCGCCCCTCACAAGTAATTGTTAGGGCCAGAATGGACTTGGGTCTAGGCGGGGGTACTAGGACTAGAGGTAGTCTTTGCTGGAAAGCCGATGTAACTGTAACTGTAACTGTAACTGTAACTGTAACTGTAACTGTTCACCACACAAAATTGCTTCTCATAAATCCGAGTTTCTTTTTACAGTTTTTACATGTACGCCCCGGAGGACTCCGGGGCGTGGGTTAAGGCCTGGACTAACAGTCTATGGGGGGCTCTACTGAGAGAACCAGCAAGGCCACACAGCGCGCCAACCTACCATAAATCTGAATCTGCCACCAGTGAAGCCGGTCAGCGTCCGTTGACTTCCTGGTCAATGGCAGTGAATATCCGGCAGCCACACCATAAAATACACACACACACACACACACACACACACACACACGCCCACTCCCCCACACACACACCTGCCCACTGTCAGGGTCGTTCAGCCACAACGTGTACATCTGAAGCTGACACACCCACACACGGCTACGGCCACGGCTACTGACATCGGCTGCGGCAACGGCTTCAGCCTACGGACTGCAGCTACGGCACGAATCGCGGGGCACTTCAGTGACCTGCGTGGAGGGTCTCCATGCAGGGCGAATCTTACTTGCATGAGACACATGACGACGGAGGTGCACTGGCAGCAAGCGCCCTCGCAGCGCAAGCGCCATGCATGGAGGCTGGCGGCATGTCGGGCGTGCGCCACATGATGAACGGAGGAGGAGGAGGGTGGCCAGGCTGGCTGCCCGAACTGAGACGCATGGTGCGACCAGATGTTCTAGAGCTAGTGGGATGGACACAGTCAATGTGTATTCACTGAGTGGACTAGTGCGGGTGATGGTATCTGCCTGCCTCAGTGATTGAGTGCGTAAGCACAAGTCTAATACGCCATTAAAGGCGTCCAACAAGACTGTAAAATCGACCAAAAATCGACCCCCCCCCCCCCCCCACACACACCTGCCCACTGTCAGGGTCGTTCAGCCACAGTGTGTACATCTGAAGCTGGCTGTATGTTAGCGGGCGCAGCGGGTCGCCCACGGGCCACTCCACAACCGGAATCCCGCGGCCCTCCTGATTTTGGGAGTGAGTGGGGTGATTTGGGGAGGGTGTGGGTTGATTCTGGGACGGTGTGGGGTGTGAAGAGGGTGTGGTGTGTGGTGTGTGTGTGGGGGGGGGGGGGGCGGAGGGGTTTCTGAGTCAAGTGGGTCGGGTATAACGGCGGACCACGCCGCCACCGGATGCCGCGTCCCCCCATGAGTTTGGGAGAGAGTAGAGTGAAGTTTTGGGACCTGTGAAGGTATGGGTTGATTTTGGGAGGGTGTGGGAGGGTGTGGGGAGTGACGAGGGTGTGGAGTGCGTGTGTGGGGGGGGAGGGGTGAGGAAGCGCAACAACAGCGCAACGCCAGCGCAATGCCAGCGCAACAACAAAATAACACCAGCGCAACAACAGCACAACAACAGCGCGACACCAGCGCGACAACAGCGAAACAACGAAGCAAAACCAGTGCAGCGCCAGCGCGACAACAGCGCACTAACAGCGCAGAAACAGCGCAATACCAGCGCAACACCAGCACAACAACAGCGCAACACCCGCACAACAACAGCGCAACACCAGCAACACCAGCGCAATGCCAGCGCAACAGCAGAGCAACACCAGAGCAACACCAGAGCAACACCAGAGCAACATCAGCGCAACACCAGCGCAACACCAGTGCGACACCAGTGCAACACCAGCGCAACAACAGCGCAATGCCAGAGCAACGCCAGCACAACACCAGCGCAACACTAGAGCAACACCAGAGCAACACCACAGCAACACCAGCACGACAACAGCCCAACAACAACACAACACCGATGCAACACCAGCGCAACACCAGCACAACATGAGCTCATCAACTCACGTAGAGGATCACAGAGGAGCGCAGACAAGCACAGTTGTTGTTTTGGTTAACATTTGAGGATTTTAGTCAGGGTCTATGGTTACGCACCTGCCCCTGAAGCGCGCCCATGAGCTCATCGACCGGCGCAGACGAGCGCAGGTAGTCGGCAAGGTCTATGATTGTGGTGTACTTGTGGAGGCCCGTGCCTGCGTGGTTTGTGGTTTAGGGTTGAGGGCGTTGTGATTTATTTTGAAAGGTATAAGTTTACGGCGATGAGCGCAGGCAAGGTCTACAATCGTGGTGTACTCGTGCAGACCCGTGCCTGCGTGGGTCGAGGGGTTTTGGGGTGGTGCTTTAGTTTGCAGGTCTGATTCTGGTGGTACGCGCAGATGAGTGTATGTAGTCGGAGTGGTCTGCGATCGTGGTGTACTTGTGCAGAGCAGCGTCTGTGAGTAAAGGCTTGAATTCTCCCTGACTCTATGAATTCTCTCCTAGCTGCAGAGTCCGGCCGCTCAACATTGGTCGTGGGTGGTGACTGCCATGCCTTACGGCGGGTCACCATCTGCGGCCGGTGGAGGTCAGGCTCTGCCCCGAGCCGTGACCGTTGTCACGCGTGACTGTAATCAAACAAACGCTACTGAAAGGCTGAGACAGAACCTCTCTTTTTCTCTTTCTCTCTCTCTCTATACCTAAATATATTTTTTGTTCTCTAACTCACTCTCTCCTTCTGTCACCCTTTGCCCCGAGTTTGAAAATCTCCGAGACGCGGGACGCGAACATGATCGATTTGAGCAACGTGCTGCCCCTTGCATGCACACATTAACACTCCCTATCTTTCTCTCTCTCTCTCTTCCTCTCACCCTTGGCCCCGAGGTTGAACATTTCCGAGACACGCGACGCCACCATGATCGAGTTGAGCGACGTGCCGCCGGCGGAGAAGAAGTCGGCGTGGATGCTGATCGGGTCCCTCTTGTCAAGCGAGTCCATCCACACCTGTCAAACGGAAGATGAAGGGGTGGCAAATGCTCAATAATTGAAACACACAGGCAGAGAAGGTGTGGATGCTGATCGGTTCCCTCTTGTCAAGCGAGTCCATCCACACCTGTCAAATGGAAGATGAAGGGGTGCCAAACCCTCAATAATTCAAACACACAGGCAGAGAAGGTGTGGATGCTGATCGGGTCCCTCTTGTCAAGCGAGTCCATCCACACCTGTCAAACGGAAGATGAAGGGGTGGCAGTTATAGTTGCATCGGCTTTCCAGCAAAGACTACCTCTAGTCCTTATACCACCGCCTAGACCCAAGTCCAGTTCTGGCCCTAACAATTACTTGTGAGGGGCGGTAGCCACCAGCCGGCTGCCTGCCAACGTGTAGTCCCAGAGCAAAAAGGAGAGCTATTGAGCGACGCCTCCAAAATAGGTCCTAACTGCTTCTAGGGGATAGGGGGTCAAGTGGCGCTTGCCAATCTACTTGACCGCCGTGGTGGAGGGGCCGGCGCCTGAGGGGCAGCCGGACCGTACACCACGGCTCTCCACCCGACCCTATCCTGAGCACGCTCAAACGCCGTGTCCGAAAAAGTCTTCCAATCAGAACGAGTGCCACTAGTTTCGCCTAGCTGCTGAATCAGTAGCTTAAGAAAATAGTGTCGGGAGGAGGCTGGAGGCCGGCCTTGCTGCCGAGCCACATCCATTGTGCAGTCAAAAGTCGTACGAGGAAGACGAGAAGCCGGCATGCGCATCACATGGCCTAGCCACTGCATTGATCGCTTTGCCACAAGGCTCTCAATTGGCTCAGTGTCGCACGCCTGCCGAATATAAGTTAATCTGTGCCGGTCGACAGGCGCACACCCAGAATGCGACGAAGGCAGTTAGAGTGGGCAACCTCCAATCGAGTCAGTTGTGTTTTAGTAGGGGCCCATGTTTCGCAGCCGTACAGAAAGTGGGGCAGCACGAAAGTTTTGTAAACCCGCATCTTAGACTGCACTTGCATCTTCTTGCTGGCCCAAATCTTATCAAAAGACGCAAACACGCCCAGCGCGCGACCGACACGCACACCGATCTCCTCTTCCACACCACCACTCTGGGTTATCCAACTCCCTAGATACTTAAATGCAGAGACGGTCTTCACTTCACCACCAGTCAGCGCAAACGTGGGCAGATCCGCGTCAAAATCTGCTGGCAAAATCATCACTTCTGTCTTGGCGGCGTTGATTTGCATGCCAAAGCTAGAGGACACTTTGTCAAGGATTTTCAACATAAGCGCCAACTGAGCTGGGTCATGCGAGAACAAACATAAATCGTTGGCATACATCAGCATTACTATACGCTCAACCGACGACGACAACACAGAGCCGCCGGCTCGGGTCACGACTGTCACGCCAGAAGGGGTGGCAAACCCTCAATAATTCAAACACACAGGCAGAGAAGGTGTGGATGCTGATGGGGTCCCTCTTGTCACGCTAGTCCATCCGAAACCTGATCCACACCTGTCAAACAGAAGAAGCAGAGTTTTGGGGTGACAAATTATCAAAAAAACAGGCAGAGGGTCCTCAGGGAAGGTGTGGATCCTGATCGAGTCCTTGTCAAGCGAGTCCATCCACACCAGTGATCCTTGCTATGGCAGGATACCGCTCGGAGCGGAATTTGAGCGGAATTTTAATTAATTGCTTTGTAGGCCATTCCGCTTTTCAGCTTTTCCGCTCGGGGGAAAAAATATTTTTGACGGAAAAAAAAACGGGAAAAAAGGGAAAATAATTAATTGCTAAATCCTTCCCAAGGATTACTGATCCACACCTGTCAACCAACAGACAAAGGAGTGCCGGACCTACATAATCCAAACACACTGGCAGAGAGCAGAGAAGGTGTGGGTGCGGATTGGGTCCTTCTTGTCAAGCGAGAAGATGAAGGGGTGCCAACCCTTAGTCATCAAAAAATACAGGCAGAGAAGGTGTGGATCCTGATCGGGTCCTTCTTGTCACGCGAGTCCATCCACACCTGTCAAACGGAAGACGACGGGGTGACGGACAAAAAAGAAAAATACAGGCAGGTTAACAGGTTTTACACGTACGCGTTACCCGAAGGACCCCAGGGCGTGATTTAAGCCTAGACTACACGTCTAGGGGGGCTCTACTGGGAGAGCCCACAAGGCCACGCGGCGCGCCAGCCTACCAGTGAAAATACAGGCAGAGAAGGTGTGCATGCTGATCGCCATAGAGTAATCGGCACCTCCCCCCTCTCTCCCTCCCCTCCCCTCCCTCCCATCCCTCTCCCCCCCCATCCCCTCTCCCCCCCCCCCCCTCTCCTCCCTCTCCCCCCTCTCCCCCCCGCTCACTATCTCTCCCCTCTTGCTCCCCCCTTGCCCCCCCCCCTTCTCTGCCTCCCCGCTCCTCCCCTTTCCCCTCCCCCTCCCCCTTCCTGCCCCTCCCCCCCCCCTCTCCCCCCTCTCCCCCTCTCCCCCCTTTCCCCGTCTCCTCTCTCTCCCCCCCTCTCCTCTCTCCCCCCCCCTCCCTACCTCCACACTTCCACACCTTCACATCTCACCCCCTGCACACCTGCTGGATCGTCTGCTCGACAGCGTCCCGCGGCGCGATGTACTCGGCCTCGCTCAGCTGCGGTCAAGGCAGGTTTGGGGTTTGGAATTTTGAGGTTGGGGTTCGGGGTTTGGGAGGGTAGGTGGCCAGTTTTGGCTTCAATCTAAATATATATATAAATCAGGGGGGGGGGGCAGAATAGTTTTTCTCATACCTCATGTTGACTTATTTTCAAAACGGGTCTTGACCCCCCCACCCCCCCGGTACACCCAGACCTTATCTGCTGGAGCTGAAACTTGGTGGGTAGCTTCCTAACATCATTCCCATCACATCGCACTAGTTGGGAGGCTGCAGAGCCCAGTCCTTCTCCTGAAACTGGCCCCAGAAGACGGCCACACGCCCTGGTGCAGCCCCACACACCGAGGCCCTTTCCACACCCTCTCAACTATTGAACCACATGAATGACAATGGATTTGGCATCCCTGTCGTGAGACAAATCCATTGCTTCCTTCCCCATCCCAATCAGAGGTCTGCAGAACATTCTGGCTCCGAGGGGGTGTGAACCTGTGGTCCACACCAATCGCCCGGTGTGGACCCTCTCACACCCCCACACCACTGCACTATCTATTGGGTGTGTGGGGGGTCTGAGGGTGGATTTGGACTCCTCTTGACGAGAGGAATCCAGCGCACCAACTCTCGTGTCGAACAGAGGCCAGAATAAAAAGTTACATAAAAAAATTCTGAGAAACGGTCTCGCCCCCCCCCCCCCTCCCATTTGTTTTATAGTGGAATTCTCCCCCATCTAGGGAGGGGAAGGGCATGGCACCGGTCCGGTGTGAAAGTTCGAAGTAATTCGACAGATATCTTTGCCTATCTTTTCTGCCCCCCCCCCCCCCTGATAAAAAGAAGTTATTGTGTAGGACCAGGTTCCCCTATAAATCACTGGCAAGGGGCTTGAGCAACAGATCGTGCATCTTGGGGGCTGATCAGTGGTCCCTGGGAAGGATTTTAGTAATTACTTTTTTCGCCGGCTCAATCGAATTTGACCGCTCATACCAGGCACAATACACAGCGGGTATTCATGCAACGCATGCCGTTGGGCTGCTCTCGGCACGAGCTTTCCAATGCACCGCTCCACGCCCTCTCCCACTAAGTGTGGTGGTTTTCTGGGAAATGAGAAATCTGGCTCGGAGCGGTATACGGCTCGCAGGGGAATCACGGGGGCTGATCCCACGTACGTACCTGCACTGTCCAGTCGGGTGTCGGCAGCAGCTTCACATCGGTCTTGCCGGTCGTGCCGACCGGGAACTCCTCCATTGCGATGACGACGGACGGCACCTGTGCGCACGCATGCAGGCGCGCTGAATGGTGCCGGGAGTTGAATGAATGCGGTTTCAAAATAACGAACGTGAACATCAATGACAGGGTTGCGCCGACCGGGAACTACTCTATCGTCATGACGACGGACGGCACCTGCACGCAAACACGCGGGCGTGCTGAATCAGTGTGTGAAGCCTAAACTGTAAACCCTGAACCCTATGGATGCAGTGATTTCCTTTTCAACTCTTCACAGCCATTTGGCTGCATGCCGGCTGTACTTTAACCTTGCACACAGCTCATCTCATCTAGTGGATTGTTAGTCCGCCAGACAGAGCACGTCAACAGCTTCCAAATGACCAATGTATGAGGACAAACAGTCAACGGGAGGTCAACGGTCACCGCGGTCAAAGCAAAATCCGGCTGAGGAATAATTAATTGAAAATCCTGGGAAAAAAAATCACTGTATGTATGAATGGATGTAACCCAGGGTGGGGATGCCCATACCCTCAAACCCTTGACTATCAACCAAAAACCCTGAATTTACAACACTCAGCCCTTTAGAAACCGTAAACCCTAAACCCCAAACCCCAAACCCGATCCCCCTAAGTAGGACGAAGGAATTGAGACCCCAAATAAGACCCTTCAATCATGCAACCCTCAGTTACATTTGCATCGGCTTTCCAGCAAAGACTACCTCTAGTCCTAATACCACCGCCTAGACCCAAGTCCAGTTCTGGCCCTAACAATTACTTGTGAGGGGCGGTAGCCACCAGCCGGCTGCCTGCCAACGTGTAGTCCCAGAGCAAAAAGGAGAGCTATTGTGCGACGCCTCCAAAAAAGGTCCTAACTGCTTCTAGGGGATAGGTGGTCAAATGGCGCTTGCCAATCTACATGACCGCCGTGGTGGAGGAGCCGGCGCCTGAGGGGCAGCCGGACCGTACACCACGGCTCTCTACCCGACCCTATCCTGAGCACGCTCAAACGCCGTGTCCAAAAAAGTCTTCCAATCAGTGCCACTAGTTTCGCCTAGCTGCTGAATCAGTAGCTTAAGAAAATAGTGTCGGGAGGAGGCTGGAGGCCGGCCTTGCTGCCGAGCCACATCCATTGTGCAGTCAAAAGTCGTACGACGAAGACGAGAAGCCGGCATGCGCATCACATGGCCTAGCCACTGCATTGATCGCTTTGCCACAAGGCTCTCAATTGGCTCAGTGTCGCACGCCTGCCGAATATAAGTTAATCTGTGCCGGTCGACCAGGCGCACACCCAGAATGCGACGAAGGCAGTTAGAGTGGGCAACCTCCAATCGAGTCAGTTGTGTTTTAGTAGGGGCCCATGTTTCGCAGCCGTACAGAAAGTGGGGCAGCACGAAAGTGTTGTAAACCCGCATCTTAGACTGCACTTGCATCTTCTTGCTGGCCCAAATCTTATCAAAAGACGCAAACACGCCCAGCGCGCGACCGACACGCACACCGATCTCCTTTTCCACACCACCACTCTGGGTTATCCAACTCCCTAGATACTTAAATGCAGAGACGGTCTTCACTTCACCACCAGTCAGCGCAAACGTGGGCAGATCCGCATCAAAATCTGCTGGCAAAATCATCACTTCTGTCTTGGCGGCGTTGATTTGCATGCCAAAGCTAGAGGACACTTTGTCAAGGATTTTCAGCATGAGCGCCAACTGAGCTGGGTCATGCGAGAACACACATAAATCGTCGGCATACATCAGCATTACTATACGCTCAACCGACGACACAGAGCCGCCGGTTCGGGTCACGACTGACACGCCAACCCCCTCTGGCATCATGTCCAGCGCCTTTTTCACTATGTGGTCAATATAAACATTGAACAACACAGCAGCAATGACGCACCCCTGTCACACACCAGACGACACAGGGAATTCGTGCCCGATTTTCCCAGCCAGCCGCATGGCAGCTGCTGTGTTGGTGTGAAGATCCTCCAACAGATCAATAATGTGCGGATGAACACTATATAATCTAAGGACTCTCCACAGTGCCGCACGGTTTATGCAATCGTAAGCTTTAGAATAGTCGACAAATGCCACAGCCATGCATTGTTTGTACTTGGCATGTGCCACGCTCAGCGAGCGCAGAGTAAAAATCGCATCATCAGTGCCTCTGCTTTTTCTGAAACCACACTGAGCCTCATGCAACTGACCATCAACCTGCGTGGAGACGCGGTGCAGAAGTATGGCAGCGTACACTTTCCCGGAAATAGAGAGAAGGCTTATACCGCGGTAGTTACCAGGGGAGTCACGCGGACCATTCCCCTTACATAACGGTGTGATAATAGCAGTTTTCCATTCCCTGGGGCTCTCCCCGACCGCCATACGGCGATGATGACCCGGTGGAGCCATGCGATGGCAGGTGGGCACCGCAACAGCATGGCGTCCAGCTGGTCACCGCCCGGAGCGGCGGCCGAGCGCAACGCTCGCACACACGCCTCCGTCTCAGCCAGGTCAGGGGGGCGCCCGTGCGCCTCGTCCAACCCTCAGCCCTTAAGAAACCCTAAACCCTAAACCCTAAACCCTAAACCCCAAACCCGATCCCCCTAAGTAGGACGAAGTACTTGAGACCCCAAATAAGACCCTTCAATCCTACAACCCTCAGCCCTTTAGAAACCGTAAACCCTAAACCCCAAACCCTAAACCCCAAACCCGATCCCCCTAAGAAGGACGAAGTACTTGAGACCCCAAATAAGACCCTTCAATCCTACAACCCTCAGCCCTTGAGAAACCGTTAATTCTAAACCCCAAACCCTTAACCCCAAACCCGATCCCCCCAAGTAGGACGAAGTATTTGAGACCCCAAATAAGACCCTTCAATCCTACAACCCTCAGCCCTGAAGAAACCCTAAACCTTGACCCTAAACCCCTAACCCTAAACCCCAAACCCGATCCCCCCCCTAATTAGGACAAAGTACTTGAGAACCCAAATAAGAAACTTCAATCCTTCAACCCGAGACTCGAAACCTACCATCGCTGGCACCAGCTTCGACTTGCAGTGCGTGATCACGTCAGAAGGCGCAACGTCGCCTGGGATGACGTACCCCACTAGACGCGTGACACCCAGCTGGTCCTTGAGCACCTGTGTTTGGGTGTGGTGTGGTGTGGTGTGGTGTGTGGGTGTGTGGGTGGTTGTGGTGGTTTGTGGTGTGTGTGTGTGTGTGTGTGTGTGTGTGTGTGTGTGTGTGTGATGTCGCCTACTAGACGCGCGACACCTAGCTGGTCCTTGAGCACCTGCGCATGGGTATGTGTGGCGGTGGTGGTGGTGGGGGGGGGGGGGGGGGAAGAAACCAAGAGTAGTTAAATTCAAGTTTCTAAGAGCTTACCTCTTGCATGCATCCGAATTCATGTTTTGAAGACCAAAACCGGCACCTTGGTCATTGACTGCTTCACGCGACCCTGGCGACCCCAGCGACCCCGGCGACCGAATCGAGCCCACAGTCTTCAAATTCAATTTTCGAACATACGGCCGATATGGTGCTTTGAAAACCGAAATCGAAAACCGAAAACCAAACCGAAACCGAAGCCGAAACCGAAACCGAAACCGAAACCGAAACCGATTCTGAAACCGAAACCGAAAGCATCCAAAACAAAAACAGAAACAAAAACCGCACCTTGGTCATCGACTGCTTCACGCACGGCACCTGCGTCATGACCGACTCGATCTCGCCCAGCTCCATGCGCACACCTGCAACGGGCGAGCGGCACGAGTAACAGGCAAGGATCAGACCAAGGCGTTGAGACAGCCCTTCCAGGCACAGATTGATAGAGGGGGAGAGGGGGAGAGGGGGAGAGGGGGAGAGGGGGAGAGAGAGGGGGAGAGGGGAGAGGGGAGAGGGGAGAGGGAGAGGGGGAGAGGGGGAGAGGGGAGAGGGGAGAGGGGGAGGGGAAAGGGGGAAAGGGGGGAGGGGGAGAGGGGGAGAGGGGAAGAGGGGGAGAGAGGGGCGGAGAGAAAGAGAGGGAGACAAGAGTGTGAGAGAGAGATGGAGCAAAAGAGATTGAGAGAGACCGCGGGCTCTCCGCCCGGTCTACACGCTTAGCGAGCTGTGCCGCTGTTGCTATGGGCAACAGGAATTAGTTGTATGTGCCACTAACTCATGGAGACGAGTGACATGGTCGAGGAGGTGGACTTTATAGAGCCTGTTTGCCACCGCATGTTCGACGCCACACCAGCGCACACCCTCAACGAGCAACAGTGCCACAGACTACCTCCGACAGCCTTCCAGTAGCTATAAAGGAATCGTGCGCCCCTGCGTGTGCCTGATGCTGATGATGGATGTTACAGTCAGGGACAAGCCTAGACATCAACTGGGGTATGAGGCCAGCACACGCGTGGGACGCAGTGTGGGACCTCCTGGACGAACCACAACCATTCGACCAGATGGTCTCGACAGTCTAGGCGCGAGGCAGGGGCCTCACACCCCAATTCGTGTAACATGTCGCCCTATGGCGAACAAGCCCTCCTGATGGCCAGGTTACACAGGTTTTACACGCATGCGCCTGGAGCCCGGGGCGTGAGTGAAGGCACAGAATGCACGTCTAGGGGGGCTCTACTAGGAGAGCCCGCCCTACCACAGTCCCATCGTCTGATCCGCGCAAGTGAATGCGGTCATAACGCGTGAGGCGGTCAGGCGTGCGCCTCAGGCGGTGGTGGGCGCCCATAGGCGGTCGGGATGGCGCCTAAGGCAACGCCTGGGGCTTAAGCTATGAGAGGCGCGCCTTTGGCGGCTCGTCAGGCGGTCGGCGCGCCTGAGGCGCTGTCTGATCCGCGCAAGTAAATGCGCCGCCCGAGGGGCCGCCTCAGGCGTTGGGAATGTGGTGGGGCCGCAAGGCCACGAATTGATGATGGTGCCTGCCTGTGTGACGCTACCTTGTGATATGAGACTTGTGTCGGGCAGTGGTCCCTGGGAATAAGTTAAGTAATTCGTGTTGTGCTGGCTCGAGCAAGTTTGGCCGCTCACACCACACCCAACACAACGGGCGCCGCTGTGCTGCTCTCGGTGAGAGCTTTCCGTTGCGTCCCTCCACGCCCTCGCCAACCAAGTGCTGGGTGGTTTTCTGATGACTGAAAAGTCCGGCCTGGGGCGGTATACGGCTTGCAGGGGGATGACTGGTGTCAGATCTGGGCCCGTCACCTGCCTGCCCATCTGGCACGCGAGGCTACCACGTCCTTGATGAGTGGACGTTATTTTGTGATGGGCAGTGTGACAGCCGGAGCCGACCCCCCCACACCCCCACCCCCTGGGGAGCTGATCGTACCCGGGCGGTCATTGCTGCCGAGGAACTGCCCCCTAGCCAGCACAGCAACACACCTGCCACGACATTGCTGCCTCTTGCTTCGATTGAAAGACCCTTGGCAAGCTGGCGCGATGCGTGGCCTTGCGGGCTCTCTTAGTATAGCCCCCCCCCCCTTAGACTTGTAGTCTAGGCCTAAACTCACGCCCCGGGGTCCTCCGGGCGCGTACGTATTAAACCTGTGAAACCTCCGGATGAAGCTGGCGCGGGTAGGGTGAAAGCTGGTATTGTGCAGAATACACCCACCGTTGATCTTGACCTGGCTGTCCATGCGGCCAAGGAACTGCCCATTGCTAGCTAGCACAGCAATACAACTGTCGCGTAGTTGCTGCCTCTTGCTCCTTTTTCGTATACAAATCAAATTATATTAAAAAAAAAACAAGGGTGAAAGCTGGTGTTGTGCTGAACACACCCACCGTTGATCTTGACATGGCGGTCGATGCGGCCGAGGAACTGCCCCTTGCTAGCTAGCACAGCAATGCAACTGCCACGTAGTTGCTGCCTCCTGCTCCTTTTTTGTATAAAAAATCAAATTATATTAAAAAAAACAGGGTGACAGCTGGTGCTGTGCTGAACACACCCACCGTTGATCTTGACCTGGCGGTCGATGCGGCCGAGGAACTCAAGGGAGCCGTCGGGCAGCCAGCGCGTGAGGTCGCCGGTGCGATACACGCTCTGCAAGAGTTTGTGTGCGTGTGTGTGTGTGTGTGTGTGTGTGTGTGTGTGTGCGAGTGTGTTTGTGTGTGTGTGTGTGTGTGCGTACGCGTGAGGTTGCCAGTGCGGTACACGATATGCGTGTGTTGCGTGTGTGTGCGTGTGTGTGGGTGTTTGTTTGTTTGTTTGTTTGTTTGTGTGTGTGTGTCCGAGTGTGTGTGTGTGTGTGTGTGTGTGTGTGTGCATATGTGTGTGTCTGTACGTGTGTTGCCAATTTCACCGCCCGTAGAACGCCTGTGCCGGCGTTTAAGACCTGTGCTTGCATTTTGGTGCGTCTGTGTGTGTGTGTGTGTATGTGTGTGTGTGTGTGTGTGTGTGTGTGTGTGTTGTTTCATTCCCACACATACTGTTCTGGGCGTGGCATGAATGCCTCGATGGCTTGTGCATGTGCATGCGCGTGTTTGTGCATACATGTGCGTGTGTGCGGCTGTGTGTCGTCTCCTCAACCCCAAACTCTAAACCCTAAACCCTAAACCCCAAACCCTAAACCCTAAACCCTAAACCCTAAACCCTAAACCCTTATCCATGAACCATGAACCCTTAACCCCAAATGCACCGCGTATTGCTCCTGGTGTGGCTTCAAGGCCTCGATGGCTTGTGCATGTGCATTTGCATGTGCGTGTGTGTGCATGCATGTGCGTGTGTGCGGGTGTGTGTCTTGTGTGCTCTCTTCAACCACACGCACCGCGTACTGCTCCGGGTGTGGTGTGAATGCCTCGATGGTCCCCATGTACTTGTTTGTGATGAACTTGTCGGCAGTGAGGTCATCGCGGCCTGTGCGTACATGAGGGCGTGTGCGTGTGTGTGTGGGGGGGGGGTAGCGGGGCGTGCGTGTGGGTGTGCATCCGTGTGTGTTTGGGGAGTGTGTGTGTGTGTGTGTGTGCGTGCGTGCGTGCATGCGGGCGTGTGTGTGTGTGTGGGAGGTGTGTGTGTGTATGTGTGTGTGTGTGTGTGCATGCGTGTGGGAGGGGGGAGTATGTGTGTGAGTGCGCGCGTGTGTGTGTGTGTGTGTGTGTACATGGGGGCGGGGGGGCTCCATGTACTTGTTGGCAATGACCTTGTCGGCGGTGAGGTTATACGCGTGCGTGTGCGTGCATGAGGGTGTGTGGGGTGGGGGAGGGGGGGGGTGCGTGTGTGTTTGTGCATGCGTGTGTGTGTGCGGGGGGGGGATGTATGTGTTTGTGTGTGTGTGGGGGGGGCGTATGTGTGCGCATGTGTGTAAGGGGGGGGGGGGGAGTATGCGTGTGCATGCATAGGGGGGGAGGGCGTGTGTGTGTGCATGCGTGTTTGCGTGTGTCGGTGTGTGCGTGCGTGTGCCCACGCCCCGGCCCCCCTTGTGGCCCCCCCAGTAGGCAGCCTTGTGCTTGTAGTGCTTGGGCGTTGGAAGTATATGCGCCGAGTCAACTACGCTGCCTTTCAAGTAGTCCCACTTATATCAGTGTTGGGAAGCCCCGCTGGCGCGGGACTGCAAGCCCAGACGACAGGGCACCGTGGGCTGCACACACACTCATGGATCCTACAGTATTGTGATTAGTCTGGGTGGCGCTGTATTCGTCTGACACGCACGATGTACAAATCAGCACCACCAATCGACTGTACACCCGCCAGTGCCTCTTCGGCCAGGGGCAGCGCCCCCGGAAAGAAAGGGAAACAAATCTGGTAGTACCGGGGGCGGGAAACCCTGAAAAAAAATCATAATTTCACATGATTATTTCAGCCAAAAAAAAGCCGATGGCGGTCTACCGCCCAACGGATGACGCACTTCCTACCCACCAACGTAGCCCTTGGCCACGCGCGGCCCGCACAGCAGCAGCTCGCCTGGCACACCTGCGGTATTTAGGGTTTAGGTGTAAGGTTTTAGGGTTAAGGGTTTAGGGTTTAGGGTCAGGGTTCAGTGTTTGGGGTTCCTAGTAGAGCCCCCCTAGACGTGCAGTCTAGGCCTTTACTCACGCCCAGGCTCCTTTGGGCGTGTACATGCAAACCTCACCAGCTGGCACGATGTTGAGATCGTCGTCGACAATGTAGGCGTGCATGTTGTCGTGCGGCGGGCCGATGGGGAACACAGCCGCGCCGCGCATGCACAGCCCGGCCGTCGCGTACACCTGGGTGCAACAGGGGCGCAACAGGTTTGCAACATGATTGCAACAGGGGTGCAACAGTGTCGGTTGTTGTCGTGTGGCGGGCCGATGGGGAAGACGGCCGCACCGCGCACGCACAGCCCGGACATGTCACGTAGACCTGCGTGCAACAGGCGCAACAGGGGCGCAACAGGGGCGCAACCAATGCGCAACAGGGGCGCAACAAGGGCGCAGCAGGGTTGTTTTTTTATTGCCGCGGCGAGCACGAAATCCCCGGCTGTCATGTACACCTGCGTGCAACAGGGGCGCAACAGGACCGCAGTTACAGTTACAGTTACATCGGCTTTCCAGCAAAGACTACCTCTAGTCCTAGTATCACCGCCTAGACCCAAGTCTAATTCTGGCCCTAACAATTACTTGTGAGGGGCGGTAGCCACCAGCCGGCTGCCTGCCAACGTGTAGTCCCAGAGCAAAAAGGAGAGCTATTGTGCGACGCCTCCAAAATAGGTCCTAACTGCTTCTAGGGGATAGGTGGTCAAATGGCGCTTGCCAATCTACATGACCGCCGTGGTGGAGGGGCCGGCGCCTGAGGGGCAGCAGGACCGTACACCATGGCTCTCCATCCGACCCTATCCTGAGCACGCTCAAACGCCGTGTCCAAAAAAGTCTTCCAATCAGAACGAGTGCCACTAGTTTCGCCTAGCTGCTGAATCAGTAGCTTAAGAAAATAGTGTCGGGAGGAGGCTGGAGGCCGGCCTTGCTGCCGAGCCACATCCATTGTGCAGTCAAAAGTCGTACGAGGAAGACGAGAAGCCGGCATGCGCATCACATGGCCTAGCCACTGCATTGATCGCTTTGCCACAAGGCTCTCAATTAGCTCAGTGTTGCACGCCTGCCGAATATAAGTTAATCTGTGCCGGTCGACCAGGCGCACACCCAGAATGCGACGAAAGCAATTAGAGTGGGCAACCTCCAATCGAGTCAGTTGTGTTTTAGTAGGGGCCCATGTTTCGCAGCCGTACAGAAAGTGGGGCAGCACGAAAGTGTTGTAAACCCGCATCTTAGACTGCACTTGCATCTTCTTGCTAGCCCAAATCTTATCAAAAGACGCAAACACGCCCAGCGCGCGACCGACACGCACACCGATCTCCTTTTCCACACCACCACTCTGGGTTATCCAACTCCCTAGATACTTAAATGCAGAGACGGTCTTCACTTCACCACCAGTCAGCGCAAACGTGGGCAGATCCGCGTCAAAATCTGCTGGCAAAATCATCACTTCTGTCTTGGCGGCGTTGATTTGCATGCCAAAGCTAGAGGACACTTTGTCAAGGATTTTCAGCATGAGCGCCAACTGAGCTGGGTCATGCGAGAACACACATAAATCGTCGGCATACATCAGCATTACTATACGCTCAACCGACGACACAGAGCCGCCGGTTCGGGTCACGACTGACACGCCAACCCCCTCTGGCATCATGTCCAGCGCCTTTTTCACTATGTGGTCAATATAAACATTGAACAACACAGCAGCAATGACGCACCCCTGTCACACACCAGACGACACAGGGAATTCGTGCCCGATTTTCCCAGCCAGCCGCATGGCAGCTGCTGTGTTGGTGTGAAGATCCTCCAACAGATCAATAATGTGCGGATGAACACTATATAATCTAAGGACTCTCCACAGTGCCGCACGGTTTATGCAATCGTAAGCTTTAGAATAGTCGACAAATGCCACAGCCATGCATTGTTTGTACTCGGCATGTGCCGCGCTCAGCGAGCGCAGAGTAAAAATCGCATCAACAGTGCCTCTGCTTTTTCTGAAACCACACTGAGCCTCATGCAACTGACCATCAACCTGCGTGGAGACGCGGTGCAGAAGTATGGCAGCGTACACTTTCCCGGCAATAGAGAGAAGGCTTACACCGCGGTAGTTACCAGGGGAGTCAACAGGACCGCAACATGATTATAACAGGATAGCAACATGATTATAACAGAGGCGCAACAGGGGCGCAACAGGGTCAGTAGCTTGAGAAAATTGTGTCGGGAGGAGGCCGGCCTTTCTGCCGAGCCACATGAATTGTGCAGTCAAAGTCGTACGAGGAAGACGAGAAGCCAGCATGCACTTCACATGGCCTAGCCACTGCATTGATCGCTTTGCCACAAGGCCCTCAACTGGCCCAGTGTCGCACGCCTGCCGAATGTAGGTTTATCTGTGCCGGTCGATCATGGTGGTCTTGTTGGGTTGTTTTTTCGGTTTTAAGTTTATGAATTTTCGTATTTCAAGTGGTTGTCGCACCGTTGTCTCCGTGGGGCCGTACACGTTGTACACGGTCGTGGCCGGGTGCGCCGCCATGGTCTTGTTGATGAGCTCCATCGTCACTGTCTCGCCACCAATCATGAGCTTGAGGCGCGTGAGGCCCTGGGGTGGGTGTTGGGTGGGTGTTGGGTGGTGGTTGGAGGGTGCACTTAATACGGGGACACAGAACTTTCACTCCAGTAGGCTCATTTTGACGGGAAGACAACACTTGGACCCGCCTTGATGAGAGGAGCACGAATTCATTGTCAGAAGGGACCTTGGGGTAATTGGAGTGGGGTTCATTTCCCCCCTTCTCAACGCCCCCCCCCTCCCCCCCCACGCGGTGCTCCCTGCGGTGCACCAAGTGCTCACCATGGGATTTGAGTGACCGTGATGGGTTCAGATGGGACGACGCCATCTGAATCCGCTGGGATTGGGCCATTCAGGCCACACTGTCCGGGCAGATCTAGGGTCGGGTTCCCTGACGTGTTTGAATGTCGTCTCCCAGCGGATCAGTTTACAGGTTACAGTGTACACTGCTAGTTGGGGGGGGGCATCTGAGTCATTCCAGGGGATTCTTTTGGCCAAATGCGAGCGACATTGGGCATTGCGATGGACAGCCCTGGGTAAAAAGAACCCCCCCCCTGCCCCCCCAACACACACACAACAACGCACCGTCATGAACTTGGACCACATGCACGTTGTCCACTGTGATGATGATGAGAGTTTTACAATCCACTGCCGGCGGTCACACGTTCGGTTCCAAAGCTCCAGCGGGACTTAAGAGAGCAGGCACGAGGCCCACCAAAAAGGTCAAGCTACAAAAGTAGCCCACGGTAGCGCCAACTACGTTGTGGCGGGCGCCAAGCAAGCAGCACCACTGCAGGCTGTGAAGTGGGACGGCACGCCGTGCTGCCTCAACCATCAGCCCTCAAAACAAACCCGACTCGCCCGAAACCATTCCCACCATCATGAACCTGGACTGCATGCCCGTTGTCCACAAACAAGTAGAACAGCACGCCGTGCTCGACCCTCAGAACCAACCCTACTTGCCCGACACCATCCCCACCGTCATCTGAACTCGGACTGCCTGTACGTTTTCCACTGTGAAGTCGAACGGCGCGCCATGCCGCCTGTAAAACCTGCAAACCCATCAACTTTCAAAACCACCGGCTGGCAGACCTCCGCCAAAACCATCCCCACCGTCATGAACTTGGACTGCATGTACGTTGTCCACAGCGTCGGCACCGTGAAGTAGAACGACACGTCGTGCTTGGAGAGCACGTTTGCAACGTAGTCCGGGTTGAGGTGCTGGCCGGGCGCAGCCTGGGTGTGAGAAAGTGACAGTGGGCGGGGTGTGCAGGGGTGTGAGGGTGAGATCCACTTCCCACGCATCCAAATCGGATGATTTGAGCTGTCATTTTGTTTCAAGCTGCAAGAAAACAGCCGAGACAGCTGATTTTGTCTAGAGGTGGCTCAGAGTGAGAGAGCGTTGCATATAATGAGGTGCAAGAGAGCGTTTGTCACATAATCTGGGTCCAGCAGTGGTCCCTGGGAAGGATTTTAGTAATTAGTTTTTTCCGGCTCCAGCAACTTTGACCGCTCATATTTGGCACAAAACACAGCGGGTATTCATGCAATGCATGCCGTTGTGCTGCTCTCGGTAAGAGCTTTCCAACACATCACTCCACGCCCTAACCCACTTAGTGTGGGGTGGTTTTCTGGGAAATGGGAAATCCGGCTCGGAGCGGTATACGGCTCGCAGGGGAATCACTGGGGTCCAGGTGTGAGGGAGTGAGAGTAAGTGAGGAGCACGGGTGAGGTGCAAGAGAGCTTCTTCGAAATAGTCGGTGTCCTAGAGATGCTGACCGGACACGGCCTGGGAGTGTGGGTGCGGGTTGCAAGAGGGGGTGCATGTAGCATGTAGTTTGCAGGCTCTAGGTTTCGGTGTTTGTGGTGATGGCAGTGTTCACTTCTTAACGCCGTTTGCGACGACGTGTGGGTTGCACGATTTCAGGTCGAGGCCCCGATGGCGTTTTTTCTAGGTTATCGGTTGATCCTCCGGTTTGCACCTTCGAGAGCGCGTTGACGAGCCGTTGTTTCTTAAAGGCGGGTTTAAAAATACAGGTTGAAATTACAGGTTACAGATTTTACAGAACTTTGGGGCGTGAGAAAAGGCCTAAATGTCTGGGGGGATCTACTAGGAGCGCCCGCAAGGCCACGCAAGCGCCAACCTACCAGGAGACAGTTGTGATGCAATCAAGGTTATCGTTTTTTCTGATTATTTTCTTCTGATTATTATTTTGTTTTATTCGTCTGATTCATTCTGACTCTCTTCTGATTCTTCTGATTTCGTTTGATTTCTTCTGATTTTCTTCTGATTTGGAGTTTGATCATGCTCACCAGGACGGTCGATGCGCCTGCGATCAGCGGCACGTGCGCGTCAAACGACACGGTCGATTCTCTACTGATTCTTCCGATTCCGTCTGATTTCTTCAGATTTTCTTCTGGTTATGGGTCTTATTATGCGCACCAGGACGGTGGATGCGCCCGCGATCAGCGGCACGTGCAGGCAGATCACGTGCGCGTCAAACGACACGGTTGAGGTCACAAACGCGACGTCCGCGCGTCCGAGCGCGTACTGCTTCATCGTCTGGTTGCAGTAGTCAGTGAGGCTGCGAGGTGTGGATGGTTAGTGGTGGTCAGTGCTCCCTTGGAGAGGCGGTATGCCGGCAAACCACCCCGGGCGATATGGCGCAGGTAAAGAAAGGTCGGCAAACGAAAATCATGAACAAGACAAAAGTGTGAATTTCGCCCGGGAGGTGTGAATGTATCCAGGAAAAACTGCGGGGGTGGGTGCATTGCGGTCCGTATGTGTCGGTTGATTTTGCAACAAGAAACTGGAAACTGAACAAAAACGGAGGGCGTTCTGATTCATCGTCTGGTTGCAGCCACCAGTGAGGCTGTGCGTGGCACATGGGGAGTAGCGGTTGGCGGTTGGTGCATGATGGTTCATTTAGTAAAACGACACGTAAAGCTGAACGCCCTGAATTTGAGGGCGTTTCGCTTCATTTTCTGTAAGTTGTAGGGCCGTGTGGCTGCGTGTTGCGGTCGGTGCATGGAGGTTGGAGATTGGCTGTTGGTACGGACGATTGGCGCGATGATGATGGATATTGCAGTCTGAGGTAGGTGTATGCAAGCGCTCCGCAAGTTTAGTTGATGTAACAAGTGAGCCCTACCCCTCTGTCCCCCCTGCCCCCCCCTGCCCCCCTGCCCTGCCCCCCCCCTGCCCCCCTGCCCCCCCCCCCTGCCCCCCCCTGCCCCCCTGTCCCCCTGTCCCCCTGTCCCCCTGAACCCTGAACCCTGAACCCTGAACCCTGAACCTGCCTGATATGGCGGATCATGACGCCCTTGAGGTGGCCCGTGGATCCGGACGTGAACAGGATGTACCCTAAACCCTAAACCCTTAACCCCAAACCTGCCTGATGTGGCGGATCATGACGCCTTTGGGGCGGCCCGTGGAACCGGACGTGAACAGGATGTACGCGAGGTCCTGCAGGGGCGTTCATGTGCGGTTACGAGCGCTTGCGAGAGCGCTGGCAAGCTGTAACTCTGGGAGTTGACACGGATGTGTGAGAAGTACAGCAGGTGGTGCGTGGGTGTCTCGTGGGCGTTGCTGACATTCATCATTTATTTACCCTTGACCCCAAACCCCAAATCCCTAAACCCGGGTTGGCGCATCATTTCCCCACAATCCTAAGCTACCAACCTTGCGCGCAGCTGCCACGTTCTTTCCTAGTATGCCCGACGACTGGAAATTCCTCCCTGGATATGTCATAAAAACCCATAAACAACTTTTGGGGTAAAAAAACGGCACCGTTGCCGGCTTTTAGGGGTCCCTAAACCCTGAAACCAATTTATAACAAACCATCAACCTACCTGCGGTCCCGAGCGCGCCACCGCCACGTTGGTGTCCGGGTAGTCCGACGCCTGGCTCTTGAAGAACACATCCATGTCTGCGATTGGTATTGTCGTTTTTGTTGTTGTTGTTGTTTGTGGTGGTGGTGGTGGTGATGGTGGTGGTGGTGGTGGTGGTGGTGGTTTTACAGTTTTTACATGTGCGCGCCCAGAGGACCCCGGGGTGTGAGTTAAGGCCTAGACTACACGTCTAGGGGGGGCTCAAAGGCCACGCAGCGCGCCAGCCTACCAGCTGTTGTTGTTGGCTTGTTTGCAGTCGTGTGTGACGCGCCTTACAGGCCGCGGTTTTGACCTCGCTCGGCATATAGCGCCCAAGCACTAGTAGCTGGCTGGCCGTGCTGGTGTACAGTGACGGAGATCACAGATTACCTCGTGAGGTTGGGTCGCCGCTGCCCAAGGTTAAGGCATTAGCTATTGTCTGCTTCGTCGCGGCTAGAGGGTGAAGCGGTCAACACGAGGGAGTGCACAACGACACCTGCTTCTAGCTAGCTCCTCCCTCTGGTAGGCTGGCGCGCTGCGTGGCCTTGCGGGCTCTATAAGTAGAGCTCTCCTAGACGTGTAGTCTAGGCCTAAAATCACGCCCTGGGGTCCTCCGGGCGCATACGTGTAAAACCTGTAAAACCTAGCTCCTCCCTACACTGGACACCAAGGTACTCCCAATCTCTACTCACTACCGTAGTACCGCTTTGCCTTGCCGATTTGAGAATTCGAAAAACGTCGCGGCAAGGCCGATTTCTGAAAAGTATTGCCGAAAAAGTCGGAAAAAACAAAAAGTGACGTCAAACGGGGGAAAAAAGCAAAAATAATCCCGCGGCAAGGCACCTTTAGGAACTCTAAACAATTACCCTTGTATAAAAGTGGCGGCAAGGCAAAGCAGCACTACGGTACGTTCATCAATCGCGGAGTACCGGTTCAGCTTCCACGCAGTGATTCCCCTGCGAGCCGTATACCGCTCCGAGCCGGATTTCCCATTTCCCAGAAAACCACCACACACTTAGTGGGAGAGGGCGCGGAGCGGTGCGTTGGAAAGCTCTTGCTAAGAGCAGCCCAACGGCATGCGTTGCATGAATACCCGCTGTGTATTGTGCCTGGTATGAGCAGTCAAAGTTGCTGGAGCCGGCAAAGAACTAATTACTCAAAACAAAACAAAAACTGCTTCCACGGCCCCTGAGGTAACCAGGCTCACAGCGAGTGACAGTGCTTCTTCAACCAGGCAGTCTACCGCCAATGGCGGTAAACAGGCGGCAGGAGTAAGACGCCCTAGTAGGGGTCCGATACCGCTCGAGACGGTTTAATCAATTCTGCCGAATCAACTCGTGTGAAAATCGATGATTTCACACATCCCAAGGAAGTTTTGTTTTAGCTCCTGCGGGAGAAAGTCGACATTTTTCTTGCCGGTGTCCTGTAAGAATGCATGAATGCGTCAGACTAGCTTGGAGAAGCACTGTCAGTCTCTGCTGGAAAGCCGAATGATACTGATGAGGGTTTTTACAGTCGTGACGCATAGATGCATAGATAGATGCATAGATAGATGCATCTATGCATCTATGCATAGATGCATAGATGCATCGATAGATACATAGATAGATGCATAGACGCATAGATGCATAGATGCATAGATCTACTGTTGCTTTGGTTACCAAGGACTGGGCACTCAGCCATGCCGACGCCCGACAGCATGCGACCCGCGCGCTCCATATACATGCTCGTGGTGACCATGAAGCGTGCGCCCGCATCCTGCAGAGTGTGCGATTGGGTGGGTGGGTGTGGGTGTGTGTGGGTGAGTGGGTGGGTGGTGTGTGGGTGCGGGTGTGGGTGTGGTGACCATGAAGCGTGCACCCGCATCCTGCGGAGTGTGTGATTGTGGGGGTGGGTGGGTGGGTGGGTGGGTGGGTGGGTGGGGTGCGGGGGTGGGTGGGTGGTGACCATGAAGCGTGCGCCCGCATCCTGCAGAGTGTGTGTTTGGGTGGGTGGGTGTGGATGTGTGGGTGGGTGGGTGGGTGCGGGTGTGGGTGTGTGGTGACCATGAAGCATGCACCCGCATCCTGCAGAGTGTGTGATTGTGGGTGTGGGGGTGGGTGGGTGGGTGGGTGGGTTGGTGGTGCGGGTGTGGGTGTGTGGTGACCATGAAGCGTGCACCCGCATCCTGTAGAGTGTGCGATGGGTGGGTGGGTGGGTGGTGTGTTGGTGCGGGTGTGGGTGTGTGGTAACCATGAAGCGTGCGCCCGCATCCTGCGGAGTGTGTGATTGTGGGTGTGGTTGTGTGTGGTGTGGAGGGGGGGGTTGCATGTGTGTGTATGTGTGTGTGTGTGTGTGTATGTGTGTGTGTACATGTGTGTGTGGGAATGGGTGGGGGAGGCGGTCCTCTGGGTCTCCGCACTCCATGCAACACGTGGCACCCTAGCCCTGAAACCCCGTCACCTACTGCAGAGTTTTAAAACCGTCCTCGTCACCTAATGCAGAGTTTTAAAATCGCCCCCCCCTCCCCCCCTACACGCAACAAGAGGTTTTTACAATCACAGGCCGGCGGTCATCACCAGTTCCAGAGTTCCAGCAGGATCAAACAAAGCAGGAGCCCTGCCAAACAGTCAAAAAGGCGCGGGACCCCACGGCAGCGCCACCCACACGCGACGGCAGGCACCAAGCAAGCAGCACGTCAGCCAGGCAGCTCACTCAGCCCTGAAGCACACACACACGCTCGGCCCTGACACACACACACACACACACACACACACACACACGTGCAGCATGCCAGCAAGGCGGTCCTCTGGGTATCCGCCATCCATTGGCACGTAGCATCCTCTCTCTTCCCCCCCCCCCCCACACACACCCCCACACCTGCAGCATGCCAGCAAGGTGGTCCTCTGGGTATCCGCCATCCATGGGCGGGTAGCAGCCTCACCCTGAAACCCTGTCACCTAATGCAGAGTTGTACAACCGACTCCCCTCCCCCCACACACCTCACCGGTGTGCATCCCCCCCCCCACACACACACACACACCTGCAGCATGCCAGCAAGGTGGTCCTCTGGGTATCCGCCATCCATGGGCGGGTAGCAGCCTCACCCTGAAACCCTGAAACCTCATACATAGTTTAAGCCCGAAACATACACACACATAAACACACACACACACACACACACACGCACACCCCCACACCTGCAGCATGCCAACGAGGCGGTCCTCTGGGTATCCGCCATCCATTGGCACGTGGCATCCTCTTCCCCCTCCACACACCCTCACACCCCCACACCTGCAGCATGCCAGCGAGGCGGTCCTCTGGGTATCCGCCATCCATTGGCACGCGGCATTCTCACCCTGAAATCCTGCAACCTAATGCAGAGTTTTAAACCCGACCCCCTCCCCCCCCGCACCCCCCACACCCACACCCCCACACCTGCAGCATGCCAACGAGGCGGTCCTCTGGGTATCCGCCATTCATTGGCACGTAGCATCCTCTCCCCCCCCCCACACACACACCCACACCTGCAGCATGCCAGCCAGTCAGTCCTCTGGGTATCCGCCATCCATGGGCATGTAGCATCCTCTCCCCCCCCCCACGCACCCCCACACCCCCACACCTGCAGCATGCCAGCGAGGCGGTCCTCTGGGTATCCGCCATCCAGGGGCACGTAGCAGCCGCCGGCCTTGTACATGACAGCAGGGGAGGGGGGGGGGGTTAAGGGGGCTAGGAGGGGAAGATGGTGGATTTTACAGTCGTGTGTTTGGTATCATCGGCTGTTATATATAATATATAATATAATATATATTCAGGGGGGGGGGGCAAAATATTTTTTCTCAGACCTCATGTTGACTTATTTTCAAAACGGGCCTGGACCCCCCCCCCCCCGTACACCCAGACCTGATCTGCTGGAGCTGAAACTTGGTGGGTAGCTTCCTAACATCATTCCCATCACATCGCACTATTTGGGAGGCTGCAGAGCCCAGTCCTACTCCTGAAACTGGCCCCAGAAGACGGCCACACGCCCTGGTGCAGCCCCACACACCGAGGCCCTTTCCACACCCTCTCATCTATTGAACCACATGAATGACAATGGATTTGGCATCCCTGTCGTGAGACAAATCCATTGCTTCCTTCTTCATCCCAATCGGAGGTCTGCAGAACATTCTGGCTCCGAGGGGGTGTGAACCAGTGGTCCACACCAATCGCCCGGTGTGGACCCTCTCACACCCCCACACCACTGCACTATCTATTGGGTGTGGGGGGGGTCTGAGGGTGGATTTGAACTGCTCTTGAAGAGAGGAATCCAGCGCACCGACTCTCATGTCGAACAGATGTCAGAATAAAAAGTTACATAAAAATTCTGAAAAACGGTCCAGACCCCCCCCAATTCCCATTTTTTTTGAGTGGAATTCTCCCTCATCTAGGGAGGGGAAGGGCATGGCGCCGGTCCGGTGTGAAAATTCGAAGTAATTCGACATGATGTTTTTTCCTGACTTTTCTGCCCCCCCCTCTGTATATATTATAATATAATAAATTGTCGGGTGTTTAGAGGGTGTAAGCGATGCAACTCTCCAGTGGAGGGCGACACTGCTTGTGTCAAGGGCGTGGGGTGAGGGTCGGTGATGGGGCACGCTGGGACGTGTGGGGCCCCAGGGGTGGAGGGGGAGTTGAGTAGAGGAATGAGTAAGGGGCGTGCCGTCTAGGCGTTGGTTGAGTGTGCGTCGCACACCCGCTCTTGGCTGTCCAAACCTATGCTAGAAAGCACCTGTTTCTGTTTCTGTTGCTGTGTGGATCAACCGTTGGCAGGCAGCCGGCTGGTGGCTACCGCCCATCACAAGCAATTGTTAGGGCCATAATGGCACTTGGGTCTAGGCGGTGGTTCTAGGACTATGCATGCCCATGCAGATCCACAGCATGGCCACAGCGTAGCAGCACACCCGGCGGCCCCACGAGGTGGGTACAACCATCACCACCCGTGGGGCGGGTAGTCTTCGCTGGAAAGCCGATGTTACTA
>VFSX01000168.1:25000-82500 GCA_016618255.1 Chlamydomonas sp. UWO 241 | reverse complement strand
GGGTAGGGCAACGTGGCCACATGCATGCGGTAGGGCAACGCGGCCTAGGGCAAGGCGGCCTAGGGCATAGGGCAACGCGGCCCAGGGCATAGGGCAACGCGGCCTAGGGCATAGAGCAACGCGGCCTAGGGCGTAGGGCAACGCGGCCTAGGGCAACGCGGCCACATGCAAGCAGTAGGGTAACGTCGCCACATGGTAGGACACCGTGGTCACATGGTAGAGAAGGTTGCACACGTACGCGTACCCGGAGGACCCCGGGGCGTGATTCAAGCCCCAGAGTACACGTCTAGGGGGGCTCTTCTAGGAGAGCTTGCAAGGCCGCACGGCCACGCAGCGCGTCAGCCTACCACTACCAGCGCGCCGCCTACCAACACCAGCGCGCCACAGCCTACATGGTGTAGGGCAACCAACTCACAGAAGACAGCTGGAGTCCGCTGAAACGAAACCAAGACCAAGACCCCGACATCCCCCCTTATCCCTAGCTGGTGCTCGTGTAGTGGCGGGGGGGGAGGGGGGGAAGACGGCAACTTCCTACTTCTGACTCCGTGGTAGGCTGGCGCGCTGCGTGGCCTTGCGAGCTCTACTGGTAGAGCTCCCCTAGACGTATAGTATACGCCTTGACTCACGCCCCCGGGTTCCTCAAGGCGCGTACGTGTAAACACTGGAAAGAAAACTCACCCGCCGCCACGAGGTGGTGTGCGAGGCGGTTGGCCTTGGCGTTCAGATCAGCGTAGCTGACCTTGGTGCCGTCCAGGATGCACGCGGTCGCGCTGCCAAGCTGAGCGGCCTGCATCAGGAATGAGGCGGGGGGGAGGACGTATTTGAAAGGTCGCTTTGGTTTTGGAGGGTGTGTGTTTGAAGGGGGGTGTTGTCTTGGATACATGCAGTTGCACTGCCAAGCTGGGAAGCCTTCATAATTCAAATGAAAAGAAAATCACTGGATGTGCTGCTGAGGGAGAAGCTCGAGCGACAGCCAAAATTCCACAAGAGGGTCAGCACTTCCTGATTTTTTTTCTGGCGTATCAAAACAACTTCCCCAAAACCCGGAACCCGAAAATCTCAAACGCCAAACCCCAAACCCACAACCCTGAGCCCTAAACCCTACACCCTTTCCTAAACCCCAACCCCCAAACCCTGAACCTTCCCTAGACCCGCGTGACCAAAATAGACCGTCACTCTCGCGCACGCGCGCCCCGCGCGACCGCGAGGCACTATCTCGGGGCTCGCGCACGCGCACCGCCCTGCAACCACTCCATACTGGTCGATTTTACAGTCCGTTGGGCGCCTTTGATGGCGCACTAGACCCTAGGAAAGAGTCCGGTAGCTGTCAAAATTAGACCCCTAGCATGCCATCTGCCATCATGCTGTGAAACCCATACTGTGAACCCTCACCTAAACCCCAAACCCCAAACCCTAAACCCGACCTGCGCCTCAAACATGGCGTGGAAGGGAGGCGCCTGGAAGTTGGTCGCGTCGTATGAGCAGTTGAACGTCTTGAGCACGGTGACCACGGCGTCCGCGTCCAGCAGCGGCAGGCTCTTGACCTGAGGGTGTGTGTGTGGGGGGGAGGGTATGTGTGTGTGTGCAGGGGTGTGTGTGCAGGGGTGTGTGTGTGTGTGTGTGTGTACAAATTTGTACATGTGTGTGTAAAAAAATTTACACACGTGTGTGTGTGTGTGTGTGTGTGTGTATGTGTGTCCCTCCCTCTCCCCCCTTGCCTCCCACGCCTCCTCCGATCCCTCCCACGCCCCCTCCGATCCCTCCCAACCCCGCTCCCTCTCCCCCCTTGCCTCCCACGCCTCCGATCCCTCCCACGCCTCCTTCGATCCCTCCCAACCCCCCTCCCTCTCCCCCCTTGCCCCCCACGCCTCATCCGATCCCTCCCAACCCCGCCCCCTCTCCCCCCTTGCACGCCTCCTCCGATCCTCCCACGCCCCCTTCCATCCCTCCCAACCCGCTCCCTCTCCCCCCTGGCCTCCCACGCCCCCTCCGATCCCTCCCACGCCTCATTCCGATTCCCCTCCCAACCCGCCCTCTCTCACCCCTCATGGCCCCCCACCCTCCTCCGTCCCTCCCACGCCTCCTCCGAATTCCTTTCCCACGCCTCCCCCGATCCCTCCAACCCCTCCCCTTCTCCCCCTGCCCCACGCTGCCTCTGATCCCCCCATGACTCCTCCGATTCCTCCACCCCCATCCTCCTCCCCCCTTGCCCTCCCTACAACCCCCCCTCCCCTTTCTCCGCCCGCCGAACCATGTTCCCAGCCACGCCGCCTCTTTCATGCACCGAACGACCAGACGTGATACCTACCAAGGTGGGGTCATCACCTCGTACCGTGAGATTGTCCAAGACATTTTCCACTCCTACGTGTTCAAGACTGCCTTCACAACGCAGTTTGGCAAGGCCAACAAGGAGTGCGACGAGTCCCCACCGGAGTCGCAGCTGAAGACCGTCCCCGAGCTTGCTTTGATACTAGCCCGCAGGCGGCCTCCCGGGTGGCTCACCCTCGCGAGGTTCCCACGCCTGTGGAATGGTATTTGCAGAGAGATGGCAGCCAATGCGGGAGCAGCCAGCCAACAAAGTAGATAATGATGATGATGGTGGTCACAGTCAGAAAGCCTTAGACAGCAAGCCTTTAGTTAGATGCCAGTGCCTCAGAGGCAACCCCCCGACCCCCCCAAACCAAGGATACTATCCACCGATTCAGTCCGGCGCTGGTCGGTCACCCGCTGATTCGAGAGACATCCCAGTGCACGGGTCAGACCCCGCTACCATTGCCGGGGTGTATTGCTGCTAGTAGTACAGGCATTGCCGGTGCATGCGGACGGCCTCATGTAACGCTTGGTTGATTGGTTGGTTGTATGTGTGTGTGTGTGCATGTGTGTGTGTTCGTGTGTGTGTGTGTGTGTATGTGTGTGTGTGCCTGTGTTTGTGTGTGTGTGTATGTGTGTGTGTATGTGTGTGTGCCTGTGTGTGTGTGTGTGTGTATGTGTGATGGTTGGAGGGCGCGTCGTTTCGATTTTGGGGTTCCAGTTCGCAACGGCTGGTTTGCGGCAGGCCACCCTCTCGAATGTGACGGCTGTTTGAAACTCGAGACAACAGGAAAGCTTTAGTTTGGAAAGTGAACAATTAACAATTAAAATTTGACAATTGAAAATTAACAATTAACAATTAACAGGGGTTCGCCGCTGGTTCGCCGCTTGAGTAACGAATATAACTCGAGGACGAAAGTGATTTTATTTGAAGTGAAGCGCCTTTTTGCCTGCGAGAAATTTCAGTGACGGAAGCGATTTTCTGTAAAAACCTTCAAGGTGGAACTGCCCATCAAAGCGTCAAAGGACAGGAGAGAGACGATTACCTTTAGTAACGAATATAACTCACCGCTGCCGTCTCAAAGATGCTCGACAGCGCTTTGAGCTACCCACGTGGAGCTCCTCTATGTTAAGTTCACAAGCTCTTCGCCAGGGGCTCCCGCCCTGGCGCCGCTCGATGGCGGACAACCGGGACAACTGCGCTTGGTACTGGGCGGCTGAAAATCTGGAAATTTACCCTGAGCGGCTGTGACGCACAGCACTACTGGTGAACTGGTCCTGATGGGGCGAGGCTATGTGGCAGATGGGGCAGCGGTACGATGGAGAGCACGACGCACGATGGCGAGAATTGCGGCGAGCATGCACCCCCTCTCACAACGATCGGAACTCAAGCAGATTGCGGCTCCTAGTGGTTTACTGTGCCTGGATGGAAGAGAGAGACGGATGGCGAGAAATTGAGAAACATGGGAAGCGAGGCACATGCGGCTAGGCTATGTGAGGAGGTTGCGGCGCAGGGGTTCCCTGCCCCAAGGCGCAGATTATAGATGGTGCAGCAATCAATACACTAGCCGTGCGGCATGGGGCGTGGCGAGGCCCCACCAGCGGGCGGGCACCATAATGGAGATGGCGGCTAAGAACGGGGAATGCGGCTACCGGGGATGAGGCTACGGGTTATGCATGCCAGGGGACGGCGGACAAGGCTAATGCGTCACGGCGCATGGGTAAAGAACGGGGAATGAGGCTACGGGAGCTGGCGGGCGCGGAGCGCGCATGGCGCGCGCGGCGCATGGGGGTTGCATGGCGGCGCTCTGCGCGTGCATGCATGGAGGAGATTGCTGGCGGGCATGGAGGAGATTGCTCGCGGGCATGGAGGAGATTGCTCGCGGGCGTGGAGGAGATTGCAGGCGGCAGCATGGAAGCGGATGGCGACAAATTGAGAAACATGGGAAGCGAGGCACATGCGGCTAGGCTTTGTGAGGAGGTTGTGGCGCAGGGGTTCCCTGCCCCACGGCGCAGATTATAGATGGCGCAGCAATCAATACACTAGCCGTGCGGCATGGGGCGAGCGAGGCCCCACCAGCGGGCGGGCACCATAATGGAGATGGCGGTTAAGAACGGGGAATGAGGCTACAGGGAGAGGATACGGGTTACAGATGCCAAAGGGGACGGCGAAACAAGGATCAGCCATAGGTGTCACGGGGAATGGCTAAAGAACGGGAATGAGGCGGGGGGAACGGGTGCTGGCGCGCATGGAGCGCGGCGCGGCGCATGGAGATCGCATGGCGGCGCCCATGAATGGACGAGATTGCTGGCGGGCATACAGGAGATTGCTGGCGGGCATGGAGGAGATTGCTTGCGGGCATACAGGAGATTGCTGGCGGGCATGGTGGAGATTGCTTGCGGGCATACAGGAGATTGCTGGCGGGCGTGGAGGAGATTGCTGGCGGGCATGGAGGAGATTGCTGGAGCCAATGGCGGCGGCGGGACTCGTAGTAGAACACAGGCGCACACCAACAATGCGTTGCTGTCACTACCTGGGTGGTATAGGGTGGATCTGGGGGCCCAGTGTCCTGTCTAGGTCCAGTGCGTGCGCGCGTGTGGGGGTTTACCCTCACCCCTACCAGGTAGCCAGCCAGTTTCCCACTGAAACTGAGTTTAAGGTGTCGGGCGCTAGCGCCGACACCGGTCTTATACATCATTACTGGTGTCACACAGACTGTAAGATCCATCATCATCATCACCCCTCAAATTTGATGAGATCAGACGACTTGGTCTCCACAAGATTACCCAAAGGCTCGTTGTGCAGGAGCACTTTCATGTGACCATTTCTTCAAAACGATGTTTTTCAGGCCTTACACGTGCGCTCCTTGGAGGGCCCCGGGCGATAAACAAAAGGAAAGCTACGCGTGGTTCGGAAAGCGATCGTTCACCAGCCCCAGTGCATCGGTCGTTGTTAATTAACAGCCCACCTTGGCGTCGGGTTTCTTCGAAACTTGAAACAAAAGGGATGGTTGCGCAGGAACTTTAGTTCGGACACTGAACACTGAAAAGTTTCATTCAACAATTCGTTGTAAATTAACGGCCCACCTTGGCATCAGGGTTGACCGCCACCGCGTCACAGATGCAGGACAGAGCGTGCGCCATGCGCTCGATCGTCGCGGCCTCAAACACGTCGCTGTGTCAGGGGGCACAGGGTTTAGGGTTTAGGTGTTAGGGAGGGGGGACCTGGACTGAACACACAAAACAGGGGCAGGGGGGAGCAGGGTTGCATGGTACGTACATATTTTGGGTCTGGAGCGTACGTACGTACGTATTTTTTCGGAAATACGTACGTACGCTTGCCGTACGCGTGCGAAAATCGCCACTACACGCCTGTTACTTGAAACACAAAAACGGACATAACTCACGCTCCTGTTCTTGGATCGGAACCATTCTACTTGCGTTGGAAAGCTTGTAGAAAGGAATCTCCTGATCACTGCTGATATGTGCCAGTGCGCTCCAGCAGGGGAGGACCTTGCAGGCAGCGAGTTGCTGCCGTGCGCGCGCGCGGTGCGGTGCTCGCGTGGTGTGCTGCAGCACCCCACCCCCCTAGTGCAGTGCCCTGCTGCATACTGAAGTCTCACATATAGCCCGTGTTACAAGCTTTCCAATGCAAGTCGAATGGTGAAAATCCAGGAAGAGGACAGGGAGTTTCGTCCGTTGTTGTGTGCGTCGTTGCGAGCGCACGCGCGTGGTGCTGCAGCAGAACCCCGGGCCCATCCCCCCCCCCTGCAGTGCACTGCTGCATACGAGCAGTGATCTGGATAGCCCCTGTTACAATCTTTCCAATGCAAGTGGAATGGTTCCGATCCAAGCACAGGAGCGTGAGTGATGACCTTTTTTGTGTTTCAAGTAAAAGGCGTGTAGTGCTGCGGACAGGGCGTACGTATATACGCTCCATCACGTACGTACGTACGTACGTACGAAAAATGCGTGCGTACGCGTACTCACGTACCGTGCAACCCTGGGGGGGAGGGAGGGGGGGCAGTGTCAGACCATCGTGGTTTCGAGCAGGGGCACCACCTTCAGCCTATTCCTGCACGCACACGTGCGTGCACACACGCACGTATACAAACGCGCACACACACACACACACAAAAACGCACACCTTTCTAATGCGCCATCAGGGGCATCCAACGGACTGTAAAATCGACCACACGCACACCTGTTGTACTTGAGTGCCAGCCGGAACGTGCCGCCTGCGCTGCCAAGCACGAGGTCATAATTGGAGGCGGCGCCAGGCGCGTCCAACAGATCGGCACCATCCATCGCGATCGCCGCCTGTTGCAGGTGTTGCAGCAGTTGAGGTGTTGCAGGTGTTGTGGTGGGTGTTGTGGTGGGAAATGCGAGCACAAAGTCGTTCTTGGAGGCAGCGCCGGGCGCGCCCAGCAGATCTGCACCGTCCATCACGATCGTCGCCTTTTTCAGGTGTTGCAGTAGTAGAGGTGTTGCAGGTGTTGCAGGTGTTGCGGTGGGTGTTTCGGTGGGTGTTGCGAGCACGAGGTCGTACTTGGAGGCGGCGCCGGGCACGCCCAACAGATCGTCACCGTCCATCGCGATCGCCGCCTGTTGCAGGTGTTGCAGGTGTTGTGGGTGTTGTAGGTGTTGCAGGTGGTCGTGGGTATTGCGGTGGGTGTTGCGGTGGGTGTTGCAAGCACGAGGTCGTGTACTTGGAGGCGGCGCCGAGCGCGCCCAACAAATCGGCACTGTCCATCGCGATCGCCGCCTGTCACAGGCGTTGCAGCAGTAGAGGTGTTGCAGGTGTAGGTGGGTGGGTGCTGACATGTGTGTTGTGGTGGGAGTTGCGAGCACGAGGTCGTGTACTTGGAGGCGGCGCCGGGCGCGCCCAACAGATCGGCACTGTCCATCGCGATCGCCGCCTGTCACAGGTGTTGCAGCAGTAGAGGTGTTGCAGGTGTAGGTGGGTGGGTGCTGACATGTGTGTTGTGGTGGGAGTTGCGAGCACGAGGTCGTGTACTTGGAGGCGGCGCCGGGCGCGCCCAACAGATCGGCACTGTCCATCGCGATCGCCGCCTGTCACAGGTGTTGCAGCAGTAGAGGTGTTGCAGGTGTAGGTGGGTGGGTGCTGACATGTGTGTTGTGGTGGGAGTTGCGAGCACGAGGTCGTACTTGGAGGCGGCGCCGGGCGCGCTCAACAGATCTGCGCCGTCCATCGCGATCGCCGCCTGTTGCAGGTGTTGCACAAGAGTTTTTGCAGGTGTTGCGGGTGTTGCGGTGGGTGTTGTCATTGGTGTTGCAAGCACGAGGTCATACTTGGCGGCGGCGCTGGGCGCGCCCAACAGATCTGCGCCATCCATCACGATCGCCGCCTGTCGCAGGTGGTGCACAAGAGATGTTGCAGATGTTGCGGTGGGTGCTGCGGTGGGTGTTATGGCGGGTGTTGCGAGCACGATGTCATACTTGGAGGCGGCGCCAGGCGCGCCCACTAGATCGGCACCGTCCATCGCAATCGCCGCCTGTTGCAGGTGTTGCACAAGAGTTGTTGCAGATATTGCGGTGGGTGTTACGCTGAGTGTTGCGGTGGGTGTTGCGGTGGGTGTTGCGTGCATGAGGTTGTCCTTGGAGGCGCGCCGGGCGCGCCCAGCAGAGATCCGCCGGCTGTTGCAGGTATTGCACAAGAGTTGTTGCAGTGGGTGTTGCGATCCCTGCGAACACCACTACTACCGAGCGCCACCTGCACCAGCAAGTTGTTCAGATGTTCCAGCAACAAGCGCAACAACAAGCGCAACAGCCGGCGCAACAACCCCACACGCACGCACCTGCACCAGCGTGTTGTACCGGCTGTTCGACGTCACGTCCATGGCGCGTGCGATGTCGGTGTGAGTCACGCACGGGTGCGCAAGGCCTGCGGCATGGGAGAGGGGGGGGGGGGGTAAGATGTTTGAGTTGGGTTGGGATGAGAGGAGGGAAGGCGCAAACGTGGTTCCCAACAGACACCTGTGGGTACAGACTCAAACACTGGTGTGAAACGAAATTTTGATGAATTAATCAATAAAAACAATCAATTTATTTTTTTATTAAATCAACCTGTGCTCAATAAGACACCTGTAATGAAAGACTCAAACACTGAAAGACTCAAACACTGGTGTGGACCCGACACCCCATTAATTGATTTTGTTGTCGGGTCTACACGGCCATTTGGCTGTATTCCGGCCGTACTTTGACCTTCAACACAGCTCAACACATCCGTCTGGATTGTGAGTCTGCAGGGCCCGCCAGACAGCGCTCGCCAAGAGCTGTCAAAAAACACCTTTACATGATAGCAGACGGCAAACGTAAGGTCAACTGTCAATGCGGTCAATGCAAAATCTGGCCAAGGAAAATAACATCTAAAGTCCTCATGAATAAAAATACTGGAACACCCACCATGAGTTCAACTGTCGATGCTGTCAATGCAAAATCTGCCTGAGGAAAAAAATGGAATGAAATGAATTTCGAGAGAGACTGTTGCGTCTGAAACCAGGAAGCTGGTCTGAAGCTTGTCCGGGGGTATGTTCCCCCCCCCCCCCCCCCCATCAGCATTTGGCACCGGTCCGTTCGTCCTCCCAGCTCGCCATCAAAACTGAAAAATAAGTGTGTGCCCCGCAAGCTCGCGCTGCTGTGCGTACGCGTTGAAATGGTGCAGGTGGCTATAGTGTGGGGTCGTCGGCGGCGCCTGTAAGGCACCATTTTGCCATGTGCACGCTGCAGAATGCGTGGTGGAATCAGCACTTGCGGTATTGGCTTGGCAAGCGCGGTGGTGCGGCACGACGGCAGTGGCAACGGTGGGCCCCTGGCTTGCATGCAGCCATGCTCCGTCCCACCAACGGCTCACCAACTCAGGCCGCATCTCAAGCAAAGCACAAGGTTGATGCCTGCGCACTAACCGCTGCTGCTGATGCAGGCTCGAAAGAAAGCCATACATGTGACTAAACCATGGAGGTGAAGGCATTGAGCTGCCTGCACGTGCATATTGTTGCAGGGCACTTATCTACCTCTCTCCTCATCAATCTTCAATAAGAAGCAGCCCTGTTTCTGTAAGCAGGTCTACCCAACTCAGGCCACGTCTCAAGCAAAGCACAAGGTTGACGCCGCATCCCCCCTGCGCACCAACCGCTGTTGCCGATGCAGGCTGGAAAGAAAGCCATAAATGTGACTAAACCATGGAGATGAAGGCATTGAGCTGCGTGCACGTGCATGTTGTTGCAGGGCACTAATCTACCTCTCTCTCCTCATCAATCTTCAATAAGAAGCAGCCCTGTTGCTGTAAGCAGGTCTGTTTCCAGGGGCGGCGCCCCCGGACCCCCGCATGATGGCCAACTGTGGTGGCATTGCGTACACACGTGTATTCACAGCTGCTGCTCTGCTGGCGCTGATCTACTGCCTCTATTCTCTCTCTAAGTGATAAGCAGCTTGGTTTCCGGGGGCGGCGCCCCCGGACCCCCGCCACATGATGGCCAACTGTGGAAGCGTCGCGTACACACGTGTTCGCAGCTGCTGCTCTGCTGGCGCTGATCTACTGCCTCTTTTCTCTCTTTAAGTGATCTGCAGCTCTGTTTCCGGCAGGTTGGCACAATTCGGAATACGAAAACGAATACGAGTACGATACGATACGGAAAACGGGTTTCAAATGTGGGAATACGGTGGGAAAATACGGTGGAGAATACGGTGCTGCGATTGAGGCGCCACACACGTGCGTGAGCACGCGCATCATCACCGTGGTGTCAACACGTGTGAACCACACTACCACCAACAGTCTTGCACTAGTAGCCCCACCCTGTATACCTGAGAACTGGCCAAGGGCCAAGGTCTAGGTTGCCGTGCGCGCGGTTTGAGTTGAACGCCCACATCATCATATGCCCAGACCGTCGTCGTCTAGTCCCGCGGGGTGTGGCCCTACGAAACCTAACAAAACGCACCAATTTTCCATCATACCCACCCTCAACCCCAACGAATTGACAGCAGGAATGCCTCTACACTCCCACCGGTACCCCCCCCCCACCCTCCCACCCCCAAAGTAGAAACTTTACCCTCAGATTTCTACACTTGAACCAACACGGCTTCTGCACATGAGAGCAGTTCTGAACACCTCTCGTCAAGTTGATGTCGATTCCACTCGGAATTCTTCAAAACAAACGATTCTTCCGAAAGTTGGGGAGTGTGGGGGATTGGTTTCGTACTTTTTCCGTGCTCCGTATTCCGTATCGTTTTCCGTATTCCGTGTTCTGGATACGGAATACGGAGCAAAAAAACGAATACGGCCGTATTGTGCCACCCTGGTCTCCGGGGGCGGCGCCCCGGACCCCGCCACATGATGGCCAAATGTGGCGGCGTTGCGCGCACGTGTTCACAGCTGCTGCTCTGCTGGTGCTGTTTTTACATTCTTTACATGTTAAGGCCTCTGCTGGTGCTGATCTACTCCCTCTATTTTGTTGTACTCTCTGTAAAATATGAAACATCTCAGCTTCCCGGGACGGCGCGTGTGTTCACCAGGGTTGCACGGTACGTGGTACCGCACCGCGGTACCGCACCACGTACCGGCACCGGTTAGGACGTAGGGGCACGTACTGCGGTACGCAGCAAAGTACGCCTTTTACTCGCAAAACAACATTCAAACGGCCATAGCTCCCTAAACTCCACGCAGATCTGAACGATTCGACATGCGCTGGAAAGCGTATGCCAAGAGCTATCTATAACACGGATGGGATGTAAATCCGTGGAGAACCGAGGGAGCTGGCTGTGAAAGTGTGGGCACTTCCGTCTCGACGTTTGTTTCGACGCCCCCACGTACTGTACCACGACCCGCGGTACCGTACCACGTACCGGTACCGGTCAGGACGCTGCCCCCCCCCCCCCCAGTACATGCGCGTACCGTGCAACCCTGGTGTTCACAAATGCTTTCCCTCTCTTAGATTACAAGCAGACCTGATTCCGGGGGCGGCGCCCACGGAATCCTGCCACATGGTACCCGACCGTGGTGGCGTGCACATTTGTTATCATAACTGCTGCTCTGCTGGCGCTTGTAAAACTGCCTCCCTTTTGTTACTCTCCCTCAATTCGTGCATGGGGGCCGGCACAAACTCCAACGATCGGGACGCGACACAACGGAGTCTTTACATTCAAACAGGGGGGGGGGGAGAAAAGTAAGGAGAAGACATCATGTCGAATTACTTCGAATTTTCACACCGGACCGGCGCAATGCCCTTCCCGTCCCTAGATGAGAGAGAATTCCACTCTAAACAAATATGGGAATTTGGGGGGGGGGTCTGGACCGTTTCTCAGAATTTGATGTAACTTTTTATTCCGACATCCGTTCGACACTAGAGTCAGCGTGCTGGATTCCTCTCGTCAAGAGGAGTCCAAATCCAACCTCAGACCCCCCACACACCCAACAGATAGTGCAGTGGTGTGGGGTGTGAGAGGGTCCTCACCGGGCGATTGGTGTGGGCCTCTGGTTCACACCCCTTCAAAGCCAGAATGTTCTGCAGACCTCCGTTTGGGACGGGGAAGGAAGCAATGGATTTGTCTCACGACAGGGATGCCAAATCCATTGTCATTCATGTGGTTCAATAGTTGGGACGGTGTGGAAAGGGCCTCGGTGCTTGGGGCTGCACCAGGGCGTGTGGCCGTCTTCTGGGGCCAGTTTCAGAAGTAGGACTGGGCTCTGCCGCCTCCCAAATAGTGCAATGTGATGGGAACGACGTCACAAAGCTGCCCACCAAGATTCAGCTCCAGCAGATAAGGTCTGGGTGTACTGGGGGTCCAGGCCCGTTTTAAAAATAAGTCAACATGAGGTCTGAGAAAAACTATTCTGTCCCCCCCCCCTGAGTTCAAATAATAATTTACACAATCACTGCGACACCCACCGCCACGCACAGCCCTGTGCAGCTCGCCCACGAGGCGACGGAAGCTCGGGTCCGTCTGCGCGTGCGGGTGTGTGAGTCAACATGAGTGTGAGTGAGAATGCGAGAGAGTCTCCTCACCCCCCCCACCCCCACCCTCTGCCCCCCCCCCCCCCCCACCCCACAGTTACAGTTACATGGCATTCCAGCTAAGACAACACTAGTCCCAGTGCCACCGCCCTGTGAAGGACGATAGCCACCAGCCGGTTACCTGCCGTCTAGACTACCGCTCCCGCCGGCTAGTTTAGACCCAAACAAGTTCCTGAGGGACATGTCTGGCAAGGAGCGTATAGGAAAGGACCGTTCTCCTCCTGGCCTTTGAGGCCAACCATGCCGGCTGTGCCGACTGGCGGCGCTGAAGCAGAAAAGTCCCCGCCTGGCATGGTGCATGGTTGTCCAACTCCATGCATGGGGCTCTGCCTGCGCCCCATGCGTCATGCATGGCCAGGTCCCACCCTCCAGGGGGGCCTGGGCAAACAGAGTCGTCATGGCAGGCTGCCTGAAGACCAATGCCGACGCCAGTCACCGGCAGACGAGTGCCCCCGAGGGTGAGCGCGGTGACAAACGCTGCGATGGTGAAGCGGATAAACTCTGTTGTTGCCTCGGCGGTCACCACCGCTGAAGCCCTGATGGTAGCTCGCCCCACGAGCAGCCATCTTGACCGATGTCCAGCATGCATTGACGGGCGCCAGCTCTTCCGCTCGTCGATCAACTCGTCGAGATCGGTGCCGCATGGCGTCCTGCATGGGAGGAGGATAAGGGCCGTCTCCCAGCACGGGTCGCGGCAGCGCCGCGGCTACTCGCCAAGCCATGACAGCGCCGGGCAAGCCGCTCCTGTAGTTTCCACCGAGGGACAGTCTAGCAGGAGCCAGGCCAGTCGTATTTTATCCCGCTCGTCAGCGGCACGGAGATCCTAGTCACCAGCAGCGCCGCATTGCTGGGTCCAGGGCTCGGCGACGATAACGCGCCTCCGTTCCCCACCCCACACACAATCCATAAGCACTCCCACACAGGGTTTGCACATCATCAAACACGGTAGAGAACACGGTACAAGGGCACGGTACAATGCTAGGGAAACACGATCAATGCTGCAGGATGCTATATGTTGACTGGCTGTAGCGCATTGGTGATTCGGTCAAACGAGGTGATACCGAGCAGAGTAATGTGGGACCAGCGCATGCGCGATTCGGCATGGGATTGTGTGTTTCAAGGCAGGGCCACACTGCTACCGTCCAAAACATCCATCGTTCTTCGTGTTCCATGTTGTGTTTCCGTGTCCGCACAGCTGAACACGATTGAACAACAACGACAAGAGCCCTGCTCCCACACCTCGATGTGAGGGTCGGGTCAATACAACACCCTGGCCAAGAATTACAATGGTACCGTAGTACCGCTTTGCCTCGCCGATTAAATGATTCGGAAAACGTCGCGGCAAGATCGATTTCTACAAAATATTGCCGAAAAAGTCGAAAACACGCCAAAGGTGACGTCAAAACGGGAAAAATCGAGAAAAAATCCCGCGGCAAGGCACCAAATTTCTAAACAATTACCCCCTTTATAAAAGTGGCGGCAAGGCAAAGCGGTACTACGGTATGCCGACTCTTACCTCGATGGTGCCCTTGACGATGAGGCCGTCGAGCAGCGAGCCGGCTGGAGGGCTCCCGTCGTAAGCACACGCGACGAGCATGTCGTCCTGGAAGGAAGGTTCAGGGATGAGGGTTTAGGGTCGAGGGTTCCAAGGTAACGGGGTGGAACCCTGAGGGTATAATAGAGGGTTGAAAGTGGCTCCATTTGTACACGCACGCGACCAGCATATCATCCTGGAAAAAGGGTTCAGAGATGAGGGTGTAGGGTCACGGGATCAAAGGTAGGAGGGTGAAACCCGAAAAGATATTACACCGGGTTGGAAGTGGCTCCTTTCGTATGCGCACATGCGCCCAGGATGTCGTCCTGGAAAGAAGGTTGAGGGATGAGGGTCTAGGGTAACGCGTTTCAGGGTAGCGGGGTGAAACCCTGCGGGTTTAATAGAGGGTTAAAAGTGGCTCCCTTAGCACACGCACGCACCCAGCACGTATTCCTAGAAATGCTCAGGGATGAGGGTCAAGGGCCATTGGTTCCAAGGTGGCGGGGTGTCCAGAACCCTAAGTATAATATGGAGGGTTGAAAGTGGCTCCTGTCGTGCGCACATGCGCCCAGGATGGCCTTCTGAAGGAAGGAGGGGAGAGGGGAGGGGGTGAGGAGGCTCTGCATGCCTTACAAGTACTTCAATAAGTAGGACCACGCATATACGGGTATGAGGATGTCCCCGGGGAAACCAGGAGATGGGTCATGGCGCAGGCTGAAAGTACAAGGGAGCTCTACAAGGAGGTCCCACGAGGCCGTGACGACGCCAGCATACCAGAGGGCAGGGAGGTTGGGGCGAAGTAGGAGCTTGGTCTTTTAGATTTTAAGGACTGGCAAGGTTGACTGCAATCAAGATTGTGCAGGGCTTGATGGGTATTACAGCCTGTGTGGCTTAGGGCTTTGTGCACCATGTGCGGCCAACACTCAAAGACCCACACAAATACACACACACACACACACATACACGCACACGCATGCAGACACGCATGCACATGCACACATGCACACACACACACACGCACGCACACACGCGCATGCAGACACGCATGCATATGCACACATGCACACACACACACACACACACACACGCACGCACGCACGCACACACACACACACGCACACCTGGCGTGTGAAGCGGCCCAGCATGGTGTAGAAGCCAGCGAGCAGCACCATGAGTGGGTGCACGTGCAGCTCCGTTGCCAGCTGTGACAGTGCTGTTGCCTGTGTGTGGAGGAGATGAGGTGGGGATGATGATGAGACTTTTACAACTCAATGCCGGCGGTCACTGTGACCTTGAGGAAGGTCCTCTCCTATATGCTCCTTGCCAGACATGTCTCTCAGAGACCGCTGTTTGGGGTAGTCAAGTCTAGCCGGCGGTCTCACATTCCGTTCCAAAGCTCCAGCGGTACTTGGGAGAGCAAGCACGAGGCCCACCAAAAAGTAACAGCTATAAAAATAGCCCACGGTAGCACCAACCACGTAGTGGCGGGCGCCAAGCAAGCAGCACCACAGTGCAGGCTCCATACCCAACCCCTCCAGTGGCCGGAGGGCGGGCCCAAGGTATGAAACCAAGAGTAAGGATGAGCTGGGGGCGTGCCACCTTGGTGATTGTCGAGTTTGGGCATGGACGTGTGTGCCTGGACTGTGCCTCTCATAAACAAGAGGGGGGGGGGTATTTATGTCCCCGATAACGTAACTGTACTGGTAGTAGGCTGGCACGCTGCGTGGTATTCGTAGTCTAGGTGCATAGAGCCCTGGTGTGGTTTAAGGATAGCTCTAAGGCACCGGCGTAGCATTGAATCCTAGCCTTTTGGGGCACTGTGTTTTGACTCGGGATTTAGGCGCTCCGGTCGTGTTGTGATTTCGACGATGACGACGCCGGTGTGTGCGTGCGTGTGCGCATGCGTCAGTGGTGTTCTTTGTTTCTTGTTTGTCCCCGAAGCATTGGAGGGAACATGAACAAGCCCCCGCAGGCGACGCATTTCGCGGCAACGTGTGGAAATTGTCGAATTTCACACTTTCGGAGCGGAATTCCCGCGATTCGCCCCCGCAGTTTTGCCCCAAATCTCCCGTTTCGCCCCCCGTAGCGGGGGCTGCGGGGGCTGCGGGGGTGCTCGCGACATCACTGGTGGGCGTGCGTGTGTGGCCACAGTGGTACATGCCTGCCAGGGTTGCACAACACGCCGTGTTTCCCGTTTTTTTTTACCATGTTTCGTATCGTGTTTCCGTAACACGGAAACGGCGAACGTGTGAACGGTGGAAGTGTGGCCGGCGTAAACCACAATTCTACGCCGAATCGAGCTCTGAGAGATCCTGTATTATTCTACTCGTCAAGGGCTTTCCATATTCGTCAATATCATCTGCTTCGACCAAATCGCCTAGGCGCTACAGTTGGTCAAACCATAGTGTCGTGAAGCATTGACCTTGCTGTAGCTCCATGCAGATTTGGAGGTTTGATATGGGAATTGAACCTTTGGAACCCCCCTCATGAGTAGACTAGTGGTGTTGGTGTGGTGCAGCCCTACCACATTGACAACGCCTGAGGCGGCGCCTCAGGCGTCCCATTTCATGGCGCGGATCATGCGGCGCCTCAGGCGCTCCGACCGCATGAGGCGCCGCCTGAGGCGCACCCCTGACCACCTCAGGCGTCGCCTCAGGCGTCGCCTCAGGCGTTGTCCAAACCACCTCAGGCGCCACACCGACCGCCTCAGGCGCCCACCACCGCCTGATGCGCACCCCGGACCGTCTCAGGCGTTATGACCGCATTCCATGGCGCGGATCAGACGTTGGGATTTGGGCAGGGCAGCAGATGAAGGTTAAGGAGAAGCAGCAGACGTTGGCAGTGGAGGGCGACAAGGAGATGATCAACTGACCGACACCGATTCTGAACGCGGCAATTTACGCCTTGGCCCAGGGCCACTGCTCATGAATTTAGGCTGGGGTCACTAGAAGTAGACGTGTCATGCTGCTGTGGCACATTCTTGTTGACGCCGCGGTGTTGTCGCGTGTGCTCACACACGTTTGTGGTGCTTTAACTGCATAACCGTGTTCTCCCACCGTGTTCTCCCACCGTGTTCTCCCAAAAAAAATACCGTGTTCCGTATAGTATCGTGTCACCGTGTTCTCTACCGTGTTCCGTGTTGTGCAACCCTGACGCCTGCGCATACAGGCGTGACCGGTGATCCTGTGCTCAGTTTTGTTTTGTTTCCTGGGAGCTGCTGAGGCTTAACGTCCACGGGAGCTCTCACTAGGAGAGCCCGCGAGGCCACGCAGCGCGCCAGCCTACCAGGGTTTGGCTGGGATTGTGGTGGGACAAAAACCAGTGCTTCCTTGATGGGGCAGTAGACTGCCATAGGCGTTTTTCGGCTGAAATAATGATTTTTTTGTGGTGGGGGGGGCGGGGGGGGGGTACCGCCCGATTTGTTTGGTTTATTCGTTCTTGTTTTCCCCGAGGGCGTAGCCTGCGGCCGCCAGTGCCCCGGCTGTAAGAATGAATTAATTAAAACCAATCACTGGCACACCCACCGTCGCGTCGCCCAGGGTCAGCCGTGTGAGCCCCGTCCTGCCGGAGCGCGCCGCCGGGTACGGACGGTCCATTGAGAAGGACACCGTCACCGGTGAGTCGGCCAGAGCTGCCTGTAAGAGGGGGGGGCGAGGGGAGGGGTTTGTTTGTGTGTGTGTTTATGTGTGTGTGCGTGTGCGTGTGTTTGTGTGTTCATGTGTGTGTGCGTGTGCATGTGCGGGTGCGGGAGCACATTAATAAGCAACGCAATATAAGATCCCCGAGCTATGTCTTGCCTTCCAGTGGTCGAGCACGCCGCCGGGCCCACCGTCGCACATGCCCTCCACCACGCCCATGATTCTGATCTGGATGACACCTTTATACGGATTCATGCTGTGCAATAGGGAAGAGAAATAGGATTACATGATAGGATCATATGGTCCTTTTTGTACCCCGAAGCCATCACTGAAGTCATCTATGACCTTGTCGTGCCCCCTCAGCCTTTCATAAGGATTCGTAATGTTTGCACACATGAGCAAGGAATATAGAATATAGGATCCCCGTGCCATGTCTTGCCTTCCAGTAGTCGAGCACGCTGCCGGGCCCACCGTCGCACATGCCCTCCACCACGCCCACGATTCTGATCTGGTTGACACCTTTATACGGACTCATGCTGTGCAAATAAGGAAGACAAATAGGATTACATGATGGGATCATATGGTCCTTTTCGTACCCCGAAGCCATCACTGAAGTCATCTATGACCCCGTCGTGCCCCATCAGCCTTTCATTAGGATTCGTAATGTTTGCACACATGAGCAAGGAATATAGAATATAGGATCCCCGTGCCACGTGTTGCCTTCCAGTAGTCGAGCACGCTGCCGGGCCCACCGTCGCACATGCCCTCCACCACGCCCATGATTCTGATCTGGTTGACACCTTTATACGGATTCATGCTGTGCAAATAAGGAAGACAAATAGGATTACATGATGGGATCATATGGTCCTTTTTGTACCCCGAAGCCATCACTGAAGTCATCTATGACCCCGTCGTGCCCCCTCAGCCTTTCATAAGGATTCGTAATGTTTGCCCACATGAGCAAGGAATATAGAACATAGGATCCCCGTGCCACGTCTTGCCTTCCAGTAGTCGAGCACGCTGCCGGGCCCGCCGTCGCGCGTGCCCTCCACGACACCAGTGTACAGCGACGTGGACGCAGACACGAGCGGCTCCAGTGCGCCGACCTGCACGTGGTTTTGGTGGTATATTTTTTTAATTCGAGCACGCTGCCGGGCCCGTCGTCGCGCGTGTACAGAGACGTGGACGCAGACACGAGCGGCTCCAGGGCACCAACCTGCGCATGGGGTTTTGGTGGAAGATTGTTTTTGTCGAGCACGCTACCGGGCCCGCCGTCGCGCGTGCCCTCCACGACGCCAGTGTGCAGACACGTGGACGCAGACACAAGCGGCTCCAGTGCGCCGACCTGCGTGTGGTTTGGGTGGTATATTCTTTTCCGGTCGAGCACGCTGCCCGGCCCGCCGTCGCGCGTGCCCTCCACGACGCCAGTGTGCAGACACGTGGACGCAGACACGAGCGGATCCAGTGCGCCGACCTGCGCGTGGTTTTGGTGTCGCAGGTGTTACATGCATTCGTCCGGAGCCCGGTGCCCGGAGCCCGGAGCCCACGAGCCCGGAGCCCGGCGCCCGGAGCCCGGAGCCCGGAGGACCCCAGGGCCTGAGTCGAGGTGTAACTAGAAGGGCAGCTCTACTAGCTAGGGAAGTCTGTGAGGCAGCGCAAGCTAGAGCCTGCCCGTGTGGTTTGGGTTGGCCCCCCGATTCAACTAGATGTAAACCTGGTCGTTTGACTGAACTAGATCATGCATTGACTCAGACTAGATCAATTATTGACTCACCTAGCTCATTCATCGACTCAAGACTAGATCAATCATTGAATCAACTCGATACAACCTAGATCATTTGTTTGTCAGCTAAATAATAATAAACCCTACCTCGGTCAGCCCGCCGGTTTCCGGACCACACAGCCAGGCGCCCAGTGCGCAAGCAGCTATGGACAGGGTTTATAAACTAGAGAATCGACATAATAATGATCAACCTTCCCTCGGTCAGCACGCCGGTACCGGACCACACAGCCAGACGCCCGGTGCGCACGCAGTTATGGAGGTCTGAGAACTGAACCCTTCATAAAAAATGCATCCTTTCTTAACTAAATATATATTCTGTTTTTTTGTATAAACCCTACCTCTGTCAGCACGCCGGTCCCGGACCACACAGCCAGGCGCCCGGTGCGCACGCAGGCCTTGTAGGGCGCCGCCGGGTCGTCCGCCAGGCTGGGTGGCAGGGCGGTTGAGGCGCCTGCACGGCAGTTGTTGTGTGATTTTGTTCAGTTGTTGTCAGATTTGGCGGTTACTTGTTGGAGCGCACTTTTGCTCGTGTAGGGCGCCGCAGGGTCGTCCGCCGGTGGGACCGGCAGGGCGGTGGAGTCGCCTGCGCGGCAATTATTGTCGGATTTTGTCAGTTGCTGTGGGATTTGGGGTTTACTTGTTGGCGCGCACTCATGCCTCGTGTAGGGCGCCGCAGCGCCGCCCACGAGGCTGGGTGGCAGGCTGGTAAAGTTGCCTGCACGGCAGTTGTTGTGTGATTTTGTCAGTTTGTCAGATTTGGCGGTTATTTGTTGGCGCACACGCAAGGCTCGTATAGGGCGCCGCGGTTCATTGTTGGTTGCTAGTGCACGGCATCATTGCACGGCATCACAGGGGCGTGCCTGCTGCCGATCCAGAAACTTGGAGTAACTCTAGTAACCCCTACTAGAGTCGCAGGCGCGGCAGTTGTCGGTTGTGTGTTTTGGCTAGTGCACGGCATCACAGGGGCGTGCCTGATGATCCCCCGGGGGATCCAGCAGGATAGAGTTGTTGCCAAGTGGTATTCAATGTTGATTGCTATTGCACGAAATAATTGGACGGGATGACAGGGGCGTGCCTGATGACTTGCCATGGGATCCAGCAGGGTAAAGCTGCCGGACCGGTAGCTGCTCGGCCCCGGCGGGGACGGCGGCGGCCCTCGAGCCGGTGCGCTGGATGCTCGCGCGCATGGCGCCGACGATCGGCGAGACGTCCGCGAAGAACGGGTTGGGCACGGTCGGACAGCGCGCGAACTGCCGCGGGAGCGCGGGGCCCGCGAGCAGGAGCTCGCCTGCGTGTGAGCGGTGAGAGGTGGGGGGGGGTCAGGTTCAGGCTTGGGGGTTTCGTTTTTTCTTAATTAAATAATAAATCGGGAAATAGCACACGATTGTGCAGTGTGCAAACTGCCTCAGGAGCGTGGGACCCGCAAGCAGGAGCTCGCCTGCGTGTTATCGGTGGAAGGTGTGTGTGTGCGTGGGGGGGGGAGGTTCAAGGTTTGGGGTCAAGGAAATAACACACGGTGGTGCAGCGCGCAAAGTTCTTTGGGAGGCCAGGGCCCGCGAGCAGGAGCTTGCCTGCGTGTAACTTGAGGGAAGTGGGGGGAGAGTCCAGGAAATAACACACGGCAGTGCATTGCGCAAAATGATGTGCGAAGTCAGGGCCTGCGAGCACGAGCTCGCCTGCGTGTGAGCGGTCGAAGGTGAGGGGGGGGCAGGTATAGGGTTTGGGGGGTCGTTTTTTGTTTTTTTAATAATAAAACAGGAAATAACACACTATTTCGCAAACTTCTTCGGCAGGTCAGGGCCTACCAGCACGAGCTCGCCTGCGCGTTTGGGCCTTTCAGGCCCCGGGGTGTGGGGCAACTGCTATACAGAGCTTGCCTGGCACGACAATCGGCGCGCCAGCGCGCCATCTGTGGCGTCGTTTTCTCAACGAATCATTAAAAAATACTGTGGACAAAACAGCGGACACAACTGAAGACGAAGTCGCTGGTCTGCAAGCACGCGCAGTGATCTTGTTTCCAGGACTCCCACTTGCTTCTCTAGAGCCATTCAACTGAAAATCAGGCTGCATGGCTCCCGAATCCGGCCCAAAACGCCGACCATAAAAACACCCATGCTGCACGAGGTCTCTCGCCTGGCACGCCGATCGGCGCGAGCTGCAGCGACACGGGGTCGACAACGTGCTCCTACAGCGGCGGGCCATCTTGTGCCCTTCTTTGCCCAACCAATCCTGGAAAGTGGCTTTGGACGAAACAACGAACGCAACTGCAAACAACCGTGGCCTACGATTGTAGCTCGACCTCTTGTTGACCATTTGTAGCTCGACCTTGTGCCTGGTTTTGTGGAGCTTTGTAGAGCTCTGGAGCTTTGAAACTGATTGTGCTGGACAGAAGCGGATGTCAAGTAGATGAAAAAAAATCGGAAAAAAAATGGAATTGAAACAAATCGCACGAAACCTTGCCTGGCTCGCCAATCGGCGCGAGCTACAGTGACACGGGGTCGATGACGTACGCCTGCAGCGGCGCGCCATCTGTTCTGTACTTTATCTCATCTGATCCTGGAAAATTGCTGTGGACGAAACAACGAACGCAACTGCAAACAACCGTGGCCTACGATTGTAGCTCGACCTCTTGCTGACCATTTGTAGCTCGACCTTGTGCCTGGTTTTGTGGAGCTTTGTGGAGCTCTGGAGCTTTGAAACTGATTGTGCTGGACGGTAGCTGATGTCAAGTACATGTAAAAAAAATCAAATTGGAATTGAAACAAATCGCACGAAATCTCGCCTGGCTCGCCAATCGGCGCGAGCTGCAGGGACACGGGGTCGGCGACGCGCGCCTGCAGCGACGCGCCATCTCTGAAGTCCTTTTTTGTGCAAGCAATCCTGAAGAATGGCTGTGGACAATGGACAATGAACAACAATGGACACAACTGCAAACAACCGTGGCCTAGTTGAGTCGCTCGACCTTTCGTAGCTCGACCTCATGCCTGCTTTTGTGCGTCCTTCTGGAGCTTTGAAAACGATTGTGCCAGACGGTCGTGGATGTCAAGTGCATGTGGTAAAAACTCAAATTGAAATTGAAACAAAATCGTCGTCGTCCGCCAGCACAAACTCTCGCCTGGCATGCCGATCGGCGCGAGCTGCAGCGACACGGGTTCGACGACGTACGCCTGCAGCGGCGCGCCATCTCTTGTGTCCTTTTTGTTTGCAACCAATCCAGGGAAATTGCCGAGCACAAAACAGTGGACACAACCGCAAACGAAATTGCTGGTCTGCCAGCATGCGCAGTGATTCTGTTTCCAGGAATTCCACTTACTTCTCTGGAGCCATTTGGCTGAGAATCCGGCTGTATGGCTCTTGAATCTGGCTCGAAACGCCGACCACGGAAACACCCATGCTGCACGAGCTCTCTTGCCTGGCACGCCGATCGGCGCGAGCTGCAGAGACACTGGGTCGATGACGTACGCCTGCAGCGGCGCGCCATCTCTTGCATCATTTTTTTCTTATCCTGGAAAACAGCTGTGGACACAACAGTGGACACAACTGAAGACACAATCGCTTGTCTGCCAGCGCGCGCAGTGATCTTGTTTCCAGGATTTTTCATTGCTTTTCTAGAGCCCCTACAGATCTGAAGAGAGGTTAAACCTGACGGAAGAGCGGTTAAACCCAGGTTTAACCTTGACTTAAAGCCATGACAGGTTAAAGTTAGGTTCACTCCGCTTTAACTCAGGTTAAACTAGATGGAAAGGTCAAACCTAGGCTTAACTCGGGTTTAACTCAACAGCAACTTCAACTCAGGTTTAACCTATGAATTGGTTTACCCAGAGCTAAACCTACATTGAAACAGGTTAAACCCTTCAATATAGTTTAATCTAGCCATTCAACTGAGAATCGGCTGCATGGCTCCAAAATCCAGCTCAAAACGCCGGCCATGATGATGATGGATGTTACATTCAGGGACACCTCTGCCATAAAACCACCCGTGCTGCACAAGCACTCGCCTAGCACCCCGATCGGCGCGAGCTGCAGCGACACGGGGTCAACGACGTACGCCTGGAGCGGCGCGTCGCCGCCGGCGCCAGCCGAGAGCGCCTCGAGCCACGAGCCTGGCTTGGGCGACGCCTGCAGGGTTGTGGGTTTAAGGGATTGGGGTTCATGGGTTTCAGGGTTAGGGTTTAGGATGAAGGGGTGGGGCGACGGGTATGACGGCATCTGCTGAGAGCGCATCGTGCCACGAGCCTGCCTTGGGCGACGCCTGCAGGGTTGTGGGCTCGAGGGCTTAGGATTTGGAGGAGGATTGGGTTTTAGGTGGAAAGAGTGTCTACATCCCAGGGGGGGGGGGCAGGTAGCCTAATTTCCGACCCCATCCTCAAAAACTTCTCTGTTTGACACCGGACCGGCGCTATGCCCTTCCCCTCGTAGAGTTACATCCATATCCACCCTGACAAAACGGGCCGCGGGGGGGATCTGACGTTCGTTCGACATGGGAGTGGGCATGTTGGATTCCCCTCATGAAGAGGAGTCCGAATCCACCCTCAGATCTCACACAGACCACAGTATGTATTGCAGGGGTATGGGAGTGCGAGGGGGTCCCACACCGGGCAGTTGGTGTGGACCACTGGTTCACACCCCCTGGGGGGCAAGATGCTCTGCAGACCTCCGATTGGTCTGGAAGTTGGCGCGCTGGATTTGTCTGACAACACAGATGCCAAATACATGGTCGTTTGTGTGTTTCATTAGTTGGGAGGGCGTGGAAGGGGCCTGGGAGTGGGGGGCTGTACCGGAGCGCGTGGCCGCCTCCTGATGCCAGTTTCAGGAGTAGGATTGAGATGCACAGTCACCTACTGAAACCACAGCAAGAGGATGATGCGGCAAAGCTGCCCACCAAGTTTTAGCTCCAACAGATAAGGCCAGGGTGTACTTGGGGGGGGGTCCCCCCAGGGGACTTTTTAGAAAAAATGGAGGATGGGGTTTGAAAACTATTATTCTGCCCCCCCCCCCGCTACACCCCGACACCCTGTAGGATGTCGGGTGTGGGGCTGAGGTTTCGGGTTTTCGGACGTAGAGTGTGCACACCAAACGTGTCTGGCTAGAGCGCCTGCAGCCACAAGCCGGGCTTGGGCGACGTATGCACCAGTGGTGTCATTAGCGCTCCCGCAGCCCCCGCAGCCGCCGCTGCGGGGGCAAACCGGGAAATTCGATGGGACACTTCGGGGGCGAATTGCGGGAATTTCGCTCCGAACAAACGCCTCCTGCGGGGGCAATTCGGCATGTTCCCTCCGATGTTGCGAGGGCAAAAGGGATATTCTTGGTTTCTTTAATGACACCACTGGTATTCACGGTGGCTTGGGTGGGTTTCATGGTGGTCGTGTCGGTATGGATGTCGCTGTTGCTGATGTTGATGTTGCTGCTCGAGCAGCAAGGGATGGTTGAATCAACTATTGCTCAACTGGCACCAGGGAGTTGAAACGCTGTTGAAACAACCGCAGTTGATTCAACCTGAACAGGTGGGTTGCTGTTCTGTTGAGTCAACAGTCCCTATTCGACTGCATTTCCTGTTGAATCACCTGCGTTTCAATCTCGGCTATGTTACTGACGTCCACCACACTACCACACCCACAAAACACCCCCCCTGAACCACCACACATTCACATCCACAAACGATGCACACGCCACACACACACACACACCAAATAGACGCACATACGCACACACAAGCACCTGGAATGTCAGCAGCAGCAGCGCGCGCTCACCCGCGCCCATCACGTCAAGCTTGCACACACGCACACACACACACACACACACTGAACATGCACGCGCGCCGCCGAGGGGATATGGGGATGTGCGCGCCGAGGCCGAGGCCGTGCACGAGCATACACGTCAAGGCCGAGGCGCTTTGGCCGAGGCCGAGACGTGTATGCTCGTGCACGGCCGAGGCCGAGGCCAGCGCACACCCCATGCGCGCGAGGCGGCAGCGTGCATGTTGTGTATACGCAGTGCAGAGTACTAACAACCTCGGCCCCCAGGAGGCCCCACGCCCGTGCATAAGGGTTCCTTACCACCATGCACACTGTTGCAAACCACTAATTGTGGAGATATACGCTGTTTAGGGGGCCGGACCCTCACACCTGCCTCACCCCTGCACCATGCAAAACGAAAATTCGGGGCATGCCTGTCCATTCCGCCACTCTCCTTTGCGTCATTTCGATCATCGTGGTGCTTGCGCTGCGGTTGACGGCAACCAGGGTGCGCAGCAGTGCATGCTTGCCTGGCATGCGCTACAGGCCTTGCTACAGGCACCTCCCACTTCGACGCCAGCCCGCGCCGCGCGACGACAGGCCTACGCATCGGCCTGTACTACCCAGGCAGCGCGGTGACAGCAGCTACGGCGCCGATGGGGACGAAATCACGGTAGCTGTCAGCTAGCACCAGGTGCGCGCTTGCCCCTGCTTGTGCCTGCCTCAGCCTGCCTAAGCCTGCCCACTGCGTGCCTGCCCCTGCCTATATGCCTGCTAGTTGGGCTGTGCTCTGCCCCGGCGCAGGGAATGCTCTGCTGAGTCTCTGCTGCATGTGCAGGCGGTGAACAGGCGACGCGATCATGCGACGCATCTCCTCACCTCGCCCCTGCTGCCTGAGCCTGCGCACTGCGTGCCTGTGCCTGCCTGTAGGCCTGCTACTTGGGCTACGCTGTGCCCATCGCAGGGGCTGCTCTGGTGCGTCTCTGCTGCATGCGCAGGCGACGCGATCATGCGACGCATCTCCCCACCTCGCCCCTGCTGCATGAGCCTGCGCACTGCGTGCCTGTGCCTGCCTGTATGCCTGCTACTTGGGCTGCGCTATGTCCCATCGCAGGGACTGCTCTGATGCATCTCTGCTGCATGTGCAGGCGGTGAACAGGCGACGCGATCATGCGACGCATCTCCCCACCTCGCCCCTGCTGTCTGAGCCTGCGCACTGCCTGCGTGTGCCTGCCTGTATGCCTGCTAGTTGGGTTGCGCTGTGCCCCAGCGCGGGGACTGCTCTGATGCGTATCTGGCCTTTGCGCAGGCGTCGTGATCATCCCCCATGCGACGCGGCATCGCCTCACCTCAAGACGCAGACGACCGAAGCCCCAAGACCCTCGAGGCACAAGACCCGAGACCCAGGACCCAAGACCGGAGGCCTGCCCACCGTCCGCGCCAGCAGCTGTAGCTTGCACAGTTTCATCGCTAGCTTTTGATGCACACTAGAAGTGAGTAGTGCCCTGTGCGCAGGCTGGGGGCCTGGCCCGTGAGCAGACCTCTAGCCTGCCCCAGGGGTTGCCGCAGCGCACCCAGATACCAGTATGTAAACAGGTCAGAACGACCTTGGCTCATGACCGGGTCATAAGCCAGCCAGGCCTCTGGCCTGCCCCATCTGCAGGCCGGGGGCCTGCCCCAGGGGTTGCCGCAGCGCACCCGGATACCAGTATGTAATCAGGTCAGAACGACCTTGGCTCATGACCGGGTCAGGAGCCAGCCAGGCCTCTGGCCTGCCCCATCCACAGGCCGGGGGCCTGCACAGGGGTTGCCGCCGCACACCCGGATACCATACGCATAAACATCGTCTCAGTCCAGCGGCAGTCAGTTGAACCGTCACAGGCCGTGTGTCGCAGGTAAAGCGTCTCAGTCCAGCGGGCACCGCAGTTTTTAGTTCAGTTGCATATCAGTTTTCTCAACCATCGTAGTCTTTGCCCAACGGCAGGCAGTCAACCGTCACAGGCCTCGTGCCGCAGGTACAGGATCTCGGGCCAAATCGCATATATTTGCGCGCACACGCGCGCATATGTATACACGCGCGCGCGCGTACGTGGATATGTACCGTGGCGCACGGCGCAATATATCCCCATGCGCTGCGTATACACACACGCACTTGGAACGCCCGCGGCAGCAGCGCGCTCTCACCCGCTGCCCTCGTCACACACACCAACGCACCCGCACACACACACGCCCACACTCACATGCACACACACACACACACCTGGAACGCCCGCAGCAGCACACAACCAACCAACCAAGCGTTACATGAGGCCGTCCGCATGCACCGGCAATGCCTGTACTACTAACAGCAATACACCCCGGCAATTGTTACGAAGTCTGACCCGTGCACTGGGATGTCTTTCGAATAGCGGTTGAGCAGCACACACACACACACGCAAATACACACATGCACACACGCACGCACACACATACACACACACACACACACCTGGAACGCCCGCAGCAGCAGCGAGCGCTCACCCGCGCTCGTCACACACAAACACACACACACACACACGTGCGTGCACACACGCACACACACACGCACACACACACGCATGCATGCACACACACACACACACACACGCACGCATGCGCGCATGCACACACACACACACACACACACACACACGCACGTGGAACGTCCGCAGCAGCAGCGCGCGCTCGCTTGTGCCCATCACGTCAAGCTCGCACGCACACACACACACACGCACATATACACGCACACGCACACACAAACACACGCACACGCACAGGCACACACATGCACACACACACACACACACACACACGCGCGCACGCACCTGGAACGCCCGCAGCAGCAGCGCACGCTCACCCGCACCCATCACGTCAAGCTCGCACATCGGTGTGTCCGGTGACTCGCACGCTGCGCGCATGAGCCCGACCATCGAGTCGCGCATGCGCTCAATCGAGTCTTGGTTGAACAACGCGGTGCAGTAGGACAGCGCGAGAGTGATGTCCTTTCATGGGGGAGAGGGGGGTGAGGGGGGAGCTGGGGGTCAATGTAGGCACAGGTTTGGGCTGCAGTGGCAGAGGCTGCCGCTTGTTGTTGATGGCGTGCTGTTTGGCCAGCGTGAGCGTTTTGTCCTATGGGGGGAGAGGGGAGGGGAGGGGCAGGGGGTCAATGTAGGCACACGTGTGGGCAGCAGTGGCAGTGGCTGCCGCTTGTTGTTGATGGAGTGCTGTTTGGCCAGCGTAAGCATTATGTCCTATGGGGGGAGAGGGGAGGGGGGGGCGGGGGGTCAATGTAGGCACAGGTTTGGGCTGCAGTGGCAGTGGGTGCCGCTTGTTGTTGATGGCGTGCTGTTTGGCCAGCGTGAGCGTTTTGTCCTATGGGGGGAGAGGGGAGGGGAGGGGCAGGGGGTCAATGTAGGCACACGTGTGGGCAGCAGTGGCAGTGGCTGCCGCTTGTTGTTGATGGAGTGCTGTTTGGCCAGCGTAAGCATTATGTCCTATGGGGGGAGAGGGGAGGGGAGGGGGGGATGTCAATGTAGGCACAGGTTTGGGCAGTTGTGGCAGTGGCTGCCGCTTGTTGTTGATGGAGTGCTGTTTGGCCAGCGTGAGGGTTTTGTCCTATGGGGGGAGAGGGGAGGGGAGGGGGGGATGTCCATGTAGGCACACGTGTGGGCAGCAGTGGCAGTGGCTGCCGCTTGTTGTTGATGGAGTGCTGTTTGGCCAGCGTGAGCGTTGTGTCCTGTGGGGGGAGAGGGGAGGGGAGGGGGGGATGTCAATGTAGGCGCAGGTTTGGGCAGCAGTGGCAGTGGCTGCCGCTTGTTGTTGATGGCGTGCTGTTTGGCCAGCGTGAGCGTTTTGTCCTATGGGGGGAGAGGGGAGGGGAGGGGGGCGATGTCAATGTAGGCACACGTGTGGGCAGCAGACTGATGGAGGGCTGGCTGGACAGCACAAGTGTGGTGTCTTAGGGGGGGTGACGGGGGGGGTGCACGTGTGAGGCACGTGTAGGCAGGCAGAGGGCAGCCGGCGCCCGATCACTGCAATCGCCCAGCCCTGGTAGGCGGGCGGCGGGTAGAGTACACAGAACGCCCTGGTAGGCTGGCGCGCTGCGTGGCCTTGCGGGCCCTCCTCGTAGAGGCCCCACAGGCCTGCCCCGGGGTCCTCCGGGCGCGTTCGCTGTTGAACCGCACCGCGCGCCGCACGGTCCCGGGCGATATACACGCAGATGTGCCCACAAATACGCACACGCACAGGCTTCGCTCTCAAAGAGCACACTGCAGACTCTTTACTTACGGGTCCAGCAAAAACAGCAGGAAGCCACCTCGTAGATATCACTCTCAAGAGGATATCATCCGTGTGAGCCAGTGACTCGCACGCGAGCTTAGGTGTCCTCGTCCTGCGGCCAGGTGGGTGGGATTGTTCACGCCGAGTCCTGCACTTGGACGGCGCTGTAGCAGGTGTCCAGTATGGTATGTTATGTCTTTCATCTGAGGGAGGGGGTAGACCGTGACTCATCGCATAGGCAGAGGTTTGGGCTGGCTGCCTGGGTGAGAGCCTGAACATTCGTCTGTAAAGAGCGTGGGCGCACCCCTCTGGGGGGAGAAGGGGCTGTAGGGGGGGGGTCATCTAGCCCAGCACACGTCTGGGCAGCCAGCAAGCAGCAGCACAGCCGCAGTTGTTGTTGATGGAGACATGCAACAACCAGACAAAGCTATGCGGAACTACAACGGCAGCAGAGGGGAGCAGGGGGCGGGGGGTCAAACGTAGGCACAGGTTTGGGCTGCAGTGGCAGTGGGCTGCCCGCTTGTTGTTGATGGCGTGCTGTTTGCCCCACCCGTGAGCTGTTTTGTGTATGGGGCAGAGAGGGCACCACAGCAGGCAGGGTGCAGGGGGTCATGTACAGCACAACACACAGCACACCACAGCAACAGCAGTGGCAGCAGTGGCAGCCGCAGTTGTTGTGCACACAGCAACACAGCAGCAGTTTGGCCACACGTACAGCATTATGTCCTATGGGGGGAAAGGGGAGGGGAAGGGGGTGGATGTCAATGTAGGCACATGGTATTGGGCATGTGTTGTGGTGTGTGGTGTGTGTGCCAGTCTTGTGTTGATGGAGTGCTGTTGGCCAGCGTGAGGGTTTTGTCCTCTCCCGATCACGACGTGTGGGGTGTGTGTAGGCACAATCAATCAACCCCCACTTGTTGTTGATGGAGTGCTGTAACCACGTGAGCAGTCAACAAGGGCAGGGGAGGATGGGGGAGTGTCGAGTAGTGCGCAGTGGACAGTGGCTGTGCTGCGCTGCTGTGCTGCTGCTGCTGTTGTGCCTGCTGTGGTTGTACTGTGCAACAACAGGGGGGGTACCAAGTGTTGCGAGATGTGCGCTGCTTTGCTGCTGCTGCTGTAAGCTGGCTGACTCTGTTGCTTGTGAGGGCGGGTGGGGGTGCGTTGTCCATAGGAACCCTGCGGTGAACTGGCCGTTAGTGGGCCCACCCATTCAAACAATGTCTGACCGATGCCTCATATTCATTGTTTTTTTTTTACGCGCACAGAACATCAGTTCAACCAGCCCCCCTGCCCCCCCCCCCCCACCACTCCAGGCATCGGCACTCCATGCTGTAGCCTTCCCGCGCGTTAAATGACCTGAGCCTGTACACGGTGCGCGATCCGTCCAACAACAACAACAACAGAGCCTTTCTGTCCAAGTTGCCACAGCCACCGCGCACCTGCTAGCAGCTACCGCCCCTCCTCGTCGAACGTACTAGAACCAGAAGGCAGTCTTCGCTGAATAGCCGATGTTACCGTTACTGCTACTGCAACCCCCCACCTGAAATGATCCTGGTAGGCTCCTGGTAGGCTGGCGCACTGCATGGCCTTGCGGGCTCTCCCATAAGAGCCCCCCTGATGATGATGGATATTACAGTCTGTGTGACACCAGTAATGATGTATAAGACCGGTGTCGGCGCTAGCGCCCGACACCTTAAACTCAGTTTCAGTGGGAAACTGGCTGGCTACCTGGTAGGGGTGAGACGTGTAGTTTAGGCATAAACTCACGCCCCGGGCGCTTAAGCATACGACCCTGTGAAACCCCCACCTGCAGGGCCGTGCGCTCCTGCGCCAGAAGCTGCCGGAAGGTCATTGAGCGCACGACCTTGGAGCGCACGGGGAGCTGCAAGGGCGGTTTGGGGAGGACATCGGGTTGCAAGTGTGAGCGCACAGGGAGCTGCAAGGGCGGTTTGGGGAGAACGTCAGGTTGCAAGTGTGAGCGCACAGGGAGCTGCAAGGGCGGTTTGGGGAGAACGTCGGGTTTCAAGTGTGAGCACACAGGGAGCTGCAAGGGTGGTTTGGGGAGAACGTCGGGTTGCAAGTCTGAGCGCACAGGGAGCTGCAAGGGCGGCTTGGGGAGAACGTCGGGTTGCAATTGTGAGCGCACAGGGGGCTGCAAGGGCGGTTTGGGAAGAACGTCGGGTTGCAAGTGTGAGTGCGAGTGCGTGTGGGGCCTTGCACGAAGGTCGCTGACCAAAACCCTCAACTAAAGGGCAACTAAAGAGTGAGACTTTAAGAGCAGAGTGTCGCAAGGTGTGGGTGGGTGTGGGTATGAGGGGGGCATGACATAGGGATGTTTTAGGCCCTTAAACTCTTCAGAGTGACAGTTGCCCAGCACAGGGTGAAGAACTGTGACAGGCCGAGCCAGGCCAGGCCGTGTCTGATGCACCGAAACCAAAGTGCGCCGGAATCGGAAGCAGAGCGGGTGTGAGTTCCCACTCTTACCCTCTCAACAGAGAGGTTCAAAAGATCGGACTGCGAGATGTCAGGCCACTGTCTGGTCCTGACATATAGCACCCTTCGTGCTAACTCTTTACCTGGCATGCACAAGGGTGGCTTTCAGCCGCACACACGCGCGCTGCCTAGCTGCCTAGCTGCAGCGCGCTGCCTGCTAGCCGCACGCATACATGCACGCGCGCTGCCGAGCTGCAGCGCGCTGTATGCCACCTGCCCGGTTTTACAGGTTTCACGTACGCGCCCGGAGGACCCCGGGGCGTGATATAAGGCCTAGACTACACGTCTAGGGGAGCTCTACTAAGAGAGCCCGCAAGGCCACGCAGCGCGCCAGCCTACCAGACCACCTGCCCGCCAGGTGTGAGCAGCACGAATTGAACCCCACCATGTTCAGGAAGTAGCCCATCATGCCGTGCGTTCCGGGCGGGCGCGTTGCAAATGGGGACCCGACCACGACGTCCTCCTGACCGCTGTACAGGCTCAGCGTCGCCTTGAACGCGGCCAGGAAGGTGGTGAACATGGACGAGCCGCATGCCTGCGAGTGTGTTTGGGGGGGGGGGGTCAGGGGGTTATTGTGTGAAGCTGGATGTTCACGCGCGACTGTAAACGAACGAACACGAATGAAGCACTGAGGCATCGGTCAGACTATTGTTTGAAACGGGTGGGCCTCACGTAATGGGCCAGAGTCAGCCTGCAGGAGTTCCTATGGACCAACGCATCCCCAACACCTAGCAGCTTCACAAGCAACAGCAGTACAGCGGCAGCAGTACAGCAGCAGCAGCAGTACAGCAGCAGCAGTATTATCGCAACACTTGTATAGCCACAGCAACTGTTGTTGCACAGTACAAGCCACAGCAGCAGCAGCAGCAGCAGCAGCAGCAGCAGCAGCAGCAGCAGCAGCGCACCTTGTTGAGGTGATGCACTGACTCGACGACGTCGCGCGGCATGGGGCCGTCAAGGCCCTTGCCCTTGTACGACTGCTTTTCCGGACGTGGTTTATCGAGCGGCTGCGTTTGGCGTGAAGTGAGGGAAAAGTGGGGGTTGAGTTGATGTGTGCGTGTCAGCACTCGACCACAGCGTGCGTGATGCGGGGAGTAGGTGTTGACAAAACCCTCAACCCTTAACCATAATCCCTAAACCCTAAACCCTAAACCCTTAACCCTAAACCCTAATAACCATAATCCCTGAACCCTAAACCCTAAACCCTAAACCCTAAACCCTTAACCCTAAACCTTGAATCCCAAACCCGTAACCCTAAACCCTAATCCCTAAACCCTCAGCTCTGAACCCCAAACCCTAAACCCTTAAACCTAAGCATACAACTACCCCCCAGACTGCAAAAAACTGCGTGCACACGTACCCTGACATGGCGGCTGTGACTCAGAGCACAATCCACAGTTTAGTACACAGTTCCGCTAGCCATAACGCATAATAAGCAATGCGCAATCAGCACCCCGTTCCTACTCGTGTGTACGGCAAGGTGGGAACGGCACCTACTTTCTGTAGTAAGTAGGAGAGGGTGCACCTTCCAACTACAGTCAGAAGTTGGCAGTCACCTTCTAAATAGTACGAAGCAACCACAACCACCTTGGGGTATAAGGCGGCCCTCCAGCCCGCCCTACTCAGTCCCCTTGCCCATTATATAATTGCTGTTGATTGTGTACCACTATTCAGTCCTTGACCGAGCCAACCTCAATGCAGCCGAGCCTGACCGCACGTTGTCACCACTACCCCCTGTCTTACCTCTGCTCCTCCGTCCCCTGCTGTGCACCTCCTGTACGTCCACCCCGTCCCCCTCGGAGCTAGTGAGTTAATCCAACCTTTGGGGACTCTTCATTTATTGCTACATCAAAAACTGCGTGACTGCCCTTAGTGTCTGCACGCTTGGTAGGCACTCGTGTCTGCATGCTTCGGCTTTACGCTTGGCTACCCTTAGTGTCTGCACACATAGGAGGCACCTAGTGTCTGCTAGGCACCAGTGGCTGCACGCTTAGGCACTACGCGCATGCGAGCTTAGGCACCACGTCACGTGAAACCCACGCACCAGTTTGAGCAGGGGCGGCGCGCCCGCCATCTCGCGCTTCCAGAACTCGCGCTTCTCCTGCGCGGCAGCCCCGTCGAGGAAGCTCTTCTGCCACACCGCAAAGTCGGAGTACTGCAGCTCGAGCGGCGCCATCGTGTACTCGGCAGGGTGCCGGCCAGCCTTGATGTTGTTATAAAACGCAGAGACCTCGCCGCCGAGCAGGCCCATCGACCAGCCGTCCATGATGGCGTGGTGGAGCACCGCGAGGAACACGAACGTTGCGTGTCCGGTGTTGGCGGACTTGGGCGACGTCTTGACAAGTAGCGCGCGCATCATCGGCGCCTGTGTCCAAGAGGGACAGGGCGGGTTGGAGGGCGTAATAAATGGTTGGCTCCAACCATGGGTCTCCAGACCCAATCCCTAGAAGTTTTATGAGACGAAAAGGGAACCTTTCCCCCTTAAGGATGCAAGACTGTGGGGCAGCGTGGACGACACACAGGTGCACCCTGGCGTCAATTGCTCGAGTTGGTGTAAACAGTCTTTACATGTACGCGCCCGGAGGACGCGCTCGAGTTGGAACCTGCCTGTGTCATGTCAAACGGCTGCGTCTGCGATGACATCACGAGCGCGTTGGTCGCGGCTTGCACCTCGCCCGCGCTCCTGCCGCCGTGCGTGAGGTCCTCCACCTGCACGGTTGCCGTGATGGGGCGCCGTAACGAGGGTGAGCTTATGTGACAAAGGTGCCATGACAGGGGTGGGGTCCTCCACCTTCGTGGTTGCCGTGACAAGTATAGTGACTAGGATGAGGTTATGTCACGGAGGTGCCATGACAGGAGTGGGGTCCTCCACCTTCGTGGTTGCCGTGACAAGTATAGTGACTAGGATGAAGTTATGTGCCAAGGGTGCCGTGACAAGGGTGGAGCCCTCCACCTGCGTGGTTGCCGTGACGCGGGTTCAGTGACTAGGATGAGGCTCCGTGACAAGCGTGTCGCATACAACTACCCCTATCACACCTATAGGGGTACATTGACAGGGTACAATGACAAGGATGGGGTGCCATGACAAGGGTAATTTCCGCTACCTGCAGGGGGACCATGACGTCCTTCCACACGCGCAGCTTCGGTCCCGCAGCCTCGGTGATGGACATTGAGGTGAACGCCGAGTGCAGCGTCTCGTGGCGCATCGCAAACGCGTTGAGCGCCTGCTGCATCGCGTAGGCGTCGACATCGCCGGTGATGACGTACTTGATGCCCTCGTTGTAGTGGCTCGAGGTCTGGTCCTTCCCCAGGGCAAACATCGACAGTTGGCCAACGCTCGGCGGGCGCAGGCTGTCGACCCACGTTGTCGCCACAATCTGTTGGCGTGCGCCATTGTTTGCTCCGGCTCCAGACGCAAGGTCCTTGCTCACGTGCTCCGCCTGTGTTGGAGGGTATGGGGCGATTGTGCACGTGACCATGCGTGTGCATGATGGAAGCTGATCGGGTGCGGTCAGCCGTTGGGCACTTTTACACGTACAAGTCGTTTGCTCAACGAGGGGGGAGCGGAGATTTCGCCCCCCTTGCGCATGGTGGTGGCAGCCACACAGACACACACACACACACACACACACACACAAACACACACACACACACACACAAACACACGCACACACACACACACACGCGTGCACACCTGCTCGGCGATCGTGTTGAGCTGCAGCAGCGCGGCAGTAGAGCCAGGCAGCGCAAACGTCTCCTTGAGTTTTGACGCCAGCGCGATGGCCTTGAGCGATGTCCCACCGATGCGGTACCAGTCGGACTGCACGGAGATGGGCTCGCTGATGCCGAGCTCCGCGCCCCAGAGCGCCTGCAACTGCGCTTCATACTCCTTTGAAGGAGCGACAAACTCCTCGTCACACAGGTTGCCCCAGTCGGGCTCTGGCAGCGCCTTGGTGTCGATCTTGCCGTTGGGCAGCAGCGGGAACGCTTCGAGTGCGACGATCACGCTCGGCACCATCGTCGGCAGCAGCACCTTGCTGCAGTGCTCCAGCACTGCCGCAGTGCCCGATTTGGCCATGAGACAGTAGCCGACGAGCGACGCGCGGCCGGTGGTGTCCTTGCGGACCTGCGCCATAGCGCCGCGCACGCCGGGCGCGCCCTCCAGCGCGGCCTCCACCTCGCCCAGCTCGATGCGCACGCCGTTGACCTTGACCTGGCGGTCGATGCGGCCAAGGTACTCGAGGAGGCCCTCGGGGCTCCAGCGAACCAGGTCACCGGTGCGGTACATGCGCTTGTAGTATGGGTGCATAGCAGCCGGCAGGCTGCTTGCAACCTCCTCGTAAAACGGGTTGGAGATGAACGCAGCGTCCGTGAGATCGGGGCGGCCGTAGTAGCCGAGCGCGAGGCGGGGGCCGGACAGCAGGAGCTCGCCTGCGGAGTATCAGCGTGAGGGGAGGCAAGGATGTGAGTCAGGGAGGAGAGGGCAGTGCTGAAGCATGGGCAAGAAAGTAGCCGCCGTCGCAGAAGCGCCGCAGCTTGCCTGCGAAGGGTGACTGGGAAATGAACGTGGGCAGGCGGGAGGGGGTGTTGTCCGGGGCGGGATCCAGGCCTCAAGTGCCAGCTCGCAGGCGAGAGGACATGGTGGGGGACGTTGAGGGATGTGGAGAGATGATGACAGGTTCTGACAGATGTATCTATTGTTGCGTGTTGAGTGCACAGAGATGTTGAGAGGTGTTGAGAGATTTTGATTGAAGGACGTGAGCCGCGCAGAATAAAGTGGACGGGGCAGGTGTCCAATTTTGTGCGAGGCAAAATGGCATGCAGAAGACGTCGGTGCCAAAAGAAGCGTCATCAAGCTTAGGCTGCAACCGCACCTGACACGCCGAGTGGTACGAGCTGGCGAGTGAGTGGGTCGACCACATACGCATGCATGTTATTGTCGGGAGCACCGATGTACATCTGGGACGAGCACGGGCGCGGGCACTCATAGCCTGTCGCGATGATGGTCGCCTCTGTGGGGCCGTACGCGTTGATGGGGCCCACCATGTTTGGGAACGCCTTCTGCATCGCGTTTGCCAGTGCCGCCGGCATCGGCTCGCCGCCCATACTCCACAGGCGGATGTGGTCGCATGTGCCCAGCGCAGCCAGGTACTCGCGCGCCAGAGAGGGCACGCCCGTCAGCATGCAACTCACGCGATGCTCCTTGATCAGGTCGGCGATGTACGGCGGCTCCATCTGCCCGCCAGGCTTGGGCAGCACGAGGCAGCCGCCGGACGTGAGCGTCACAGAGATGTCGAGCAGGTGCGGGTCAAACGAGATGCTAGTCACCAGCATCGCGACCATGTTGGGGCCAGCAGCAAAGCGGTCGCGGTAGTGGCACGTGAGGTCAGTGAGGCACAGGTGCGACACCAGCACACCCTTGGGTCGACCAGTTGAGCCAGACGTGAAGATGCAGTACGCGACATCCTCGGGCGTTGCAGCCAGGCGCGCGCCAGCCTCCACGGGGGCACCCTTGGGGTTGGAGGCAGGGACGTCGACCACCACAATCTTGGTGCCGTCCGCGACGCTGAGCAGCTGTGCCTTGGCCATCGTCTCCTTAGCGCACAGCAGCGCGCTCGCATGCGAGTCTTCGGCGTAGATCGCGAGGCGGTCCTCTGGGAACTCGGGGTCCATCGGCACGTACACGCACCCGGCCTTCCAGATTGCGAGGATCGAGACGACCAAGTCGAAGCCGCGGTTGAGCAACACGCCGACAGACGAGCCGCGCGGCGCGCCAACGGCGACGAGGCGCGCGCACAGCGCGGCGGCGGCCAGGTTGACGTCGCCGTACACCATGGTCGCGTCGCCCGCAACAAGGCACGTGGCGGCCGGCTGCGACGCGGCGAGCTGCTCAAACATCATGACTGCTGGCGGCTGCGACAGATACTCAGGGTGGCACGGCCCCTGCAGGCTCCCGACGAGGATCGCAGTGCGCTGCGCTGGGGACAGCAACTCGCAGCCGCCGACGGGGGCCGCGGGGGCCGCCACCAGCTGGGACAGCACATGCTTGAAGCTTGTGACGAGGCCCTCCATCGTGCACGCATCAAAGATGTCGACGTTGTACTGGCACAGCGCCGTCATTGCACCGGACGAGCGCGGCATGAACATGAGCGTGATGTCCATGTGTGCAACGTTGGCAAATGCAGGCATGATGGCCATCGAGTCCGCACCCGCCGGCACGTCCTCCGACACGAAGCCCTCGTCCTGGTACACCATCATCGTCTGGATGAGGGGGCTATAGCTCGCCGTGCGCGCCACGTTGAGGGCCTGGACCACCGTGGCAAACGACACGTCGCTGTGCGCCATCGCCTGACGCAGCGTGACCTGGGGGGAAGGGAGGGGGGGTATAATATGTTGTTTGGTATGGTATAATAGGGGGAAAAAACTCTGTGGCGCCCCGCAATCTCCATGAACCCCACACCGTCATCCCCAAGAACCGCAAAACATTAACCGCAGCGCACCTGCTCTGCAGCCGCGAGGTCGACAAAGCTGACGTCGCGGTCGACAGAAGTGCGCAGAGGCAGCGTGTTGATGAAGTAGCCAATGAGCTCCTCCGTGCCAGACGGCCGGTTCTGGTACGCCGCGCCGAGGCAAAAGTCGTCCTGGCCGGTCGTGCGCGCGAGCAGCACGCGGAACGCTGCGAGCAGCGCGATGAACGGCGTGGTGCCCGTCGACGACGCAAACGCCTGCACGGGGGTTGATGGACATTGGTTGGGGGGACAGTGTTCAGCACAGCACGGCGAGGCGGACACCCAGCCCTACCAAAATCCCAACGTCTGATCCGCGCCATGGAATGCGGTCACAACGTCTGAGACGGTCCGGGGTGCGCCTCAGGCGGTTGGTGTGGCGCCTGAGGCGGTTGGTGTGACGCTTGAGGTGGTTTGGGATAACACTTAAGGCGACGCCTGAGGCGATCGTGGGTGCGCCTCAGGCGGCCTCTCAGGCGGTCGGCGCACCTGAGGCGCCGCCTGATCCGCGCCATGGAATGGGACGCCTCAGGCGCCGCCTCAGGCGTTGTGAATGTGGTAGGGCAGAGTCATCACACCTTCAGGACTTCAGGCTTCGGGGTTTGGTCATCACACAACGCGCACGTGCAACACGTGCGTCACCACAGTTCACAGTCTGCAGTTCACATGCCGCTCCCTCACTGAGGGAGCGGCATGTGAACTGCAGACTGTAAACTGTGATGACTCAGGGCGTGGTTTTGAGGAGGGCCAACCAAAAATAACAGGCCGCCTGGGCGGCGACTGCCCCCATAACGGCACGCATGGCATGGCACCTCTTGAGTCCGCTGCCCTTCGGATGGCGATGCAGGTCGTCTTGGTGGTCGTTCCAAACACCCTCAATCACGTGGCATGTTGTATCATGACACTATCCCTCGTATCCATCTGCAACTTGGACATCACACCTTGAGGCTGCCGACCAGCGCCTCGTCCACTTCGAACTCGAAGTGCGCGCCGATGCGCGACCACACGGCGGGACGCGGCCGGTCGGTCGGCAGCTGCAGCACCTCGGGCGCGCCTGCGAGCTTGGCCTTCCACCACGCTAGCTGCTTCTGCGCGGACTCGCCGGTCGCCGCCTGGGGGCGGGGGGGGGGCACGGGTGCCAGTGTGCCAGCGCATGCGCTGGCTTCACGCCTTCCGGTGCCTTGGCGTTCGCTGGCAAATGCCACTCAGTGGTAAATACACGCGCTGGCTTTAGGAACTGGCTTTGGTAGCTAGCCTTGTTAGGCAGCTCCCTCAATCCCACGCCCCAAGGGTGCATACTGTCAACTGTAAAGTGCCAACCGCTGGCTTAAGAAACGTCAAGGCATCCCCCCCAAGGTACCAACGCCCACGCGAGCGAATCACCTTGGCCTGCCACTCTGCGTAGTCGGCGTATGTCAGTGGCAGCGGCTCCAGCTTTGGGGAGCCGCCTGCCTTGACCGCCTTGTAAGCAGCGAGCAGCTCGCGCATGAGCAGGCCCTGGGACCAGCCGTCCATCACGCTGTGGCATAAAGGGAGTGAATGGCGGTGGAAGTGAGTGGTAAGTTATCGGGGGTAACATAGATTTGAGGTTTGGTAGGTTTAGGGTTTAGAAGATCCAGAGTTTAGTAGGGTTTACAGGTTTTACACGTTCTCGTCTCCCAGAGGACCCCACGGCGTGATTCAAGGCCTAGACTACACGCCTAGGGGGGCTCTACAAGGAGAGCCCGCAAGGCCACGCAGCGCGCCAGCCTACAGGGGGGCGGTGGCAAGTGAGAGGCAGGGTTTCGGGGGTGGCGTAGATTTCAGGACTCCGTAGGTTTGGGGTTGGGTAGGTTGAGGGTTCAGAAGATCCATGGAGCAAATGGCGGTGGCAAGTGAGTGGTAAGGTGTCGGGGGATACGTAGATTTGAGGGCTCCGCAGGTTTGAGGTTTGACAGGTTCCTAGGGTTAAGGAGATCCGGGGTTTAGTATGGCAGCGTCACTGTCGAAACGTTGCACCAGACGTTGAGTTGCGCTCCTAAATCCTACAAACTCACTGATAGGCTGGCGCGCTGCATGGCCTTGCGGGCTCTAATAGTAGAGCTACCCTAGACCTGTAGTCTAGGCCTTTACTCACGCCCCGGGGTCCTCCGAGCCGCGTGCGTGTAAAACCTGTCAAACCTGGGATATACCTGTGGTGGAACGTGATGAGCAGCACAGAGCGCTTCCCCGGCAGCGTCGCGACGCCGACCCAGCCAAGCGGCGGCGAGTGCAAGTCGATGCGCATGTGGAGTGCCGTGTGCATCCACTTTGACAGTGCGTCGTCGTCAGAGAGGCTCGACGTGACAATCGGGAGCACGCCCGCCGCCGCGGGCAGCACCTGGTGGTTTGTGGGTGGCAGTTGGCAGTTGGCGGTTGGCGGTTCATTGTTGGTTTGTTGTTGGGAGTTGGCAGTTGGCAGTTGGCAGTTGGAAGCTGGCAGCTGGCAGCTGGTAGTTGGCAGTTGGCAGTTGGCGGTTGGTGAATTGCAGTATGCAGTTGGCATTTGGTTGATGTTGGTTGCTGGTTGCTGGTTGCTGGTTGCTGGTTGTTGGTTGTTGGTTGTTGGTTGTTGGTTGTTGGTTGTTGGTTGTTGGTTGTTGGTTGTTGGTTGTTGGTTGTTGGTTGTTGGTTGTTGGTTGTTGGCAACGGGACTCCAAAACGCCTAGCACATGTGCGCACAAACACACACACACACACACAAACACAAACGCACACACATACACACACACACAAACACACACACACACACTCACACGCACACACACACACACACACGCATGCACACGCATACACACATACACACACACGCGCACACACACACACACACGCGCGCACACACACGCACACACGCACACATGCACACGCACACGCGCTCACACACGCACATGCACACAAACAAGCGCACACACACACACACACATACACACACACACACACCTCCATGCGCAGCTCCCCTTCGGTGCTGCGCGTAAAAGCAGAGCGGAGGACCTCGTGGCGCCCAATCACGGCGGCAAGCGCCTGTTGCAGCACGGCCACGTCCAGGGAGCCGCGCACCTGGGATGGAGGGTGAGGTGGGGGGGGGGGCTGGTAGGCTGGCGTGCTGTGTGGCCTTGCGGGCTCTCTTTGTAGAGCTCCCCTTATGGCAGCTAGCTTTGTTAGGCAGCTTCCTCAATCTCACGCCCCGAGGGTGCGTAATGTTAACTGGAAACTGTAAACAGAGCTCCCCTAGACGAGAAGCCTTAACTCACGTGATTGGTGCTTTGGTGCTCCCCCCCACCCACCCAACCCCCCACCCCAAGTTTTACAGGTTTTTAACGTACACGCCCGGAGGATACAACCTGTAAAACCTGGGGTGGGGGGGGGCGGGGGGGAGGAGCACCAAAGCACCAATCACAGTGCCACCAGAGCTCCAACAGAGCCCCATAACCATCACAGCACCACCAGAGCCCCGTCACCAATCACAGCACCAATCATAGCACCATCAGAGCCCCATCACCATCACAGCACCATCAGAGCCCCAGCACCATCACAACACCATCAGAGACCCAGCACCAATCACAGCACCAATCACAGCACCATCAGAGCCCCATCACCATCACAGCACCATCAGAGCCCCAGCACCAATCACAGCACCAATCACAGCACCATCAGAGCCCCAGCACCATCACAGCACCATCAGAGACCCAGCACCAATCACAGCACCAATGACAGCACCATCAGAGCCTGATCACCATCACAGCACCATCAGAGCCCCAGCACCAGTCACAGCACTATCAGAGCTCCATCACCATCACAGCACCATCAGAGACCCAGCACCAATCACAGCACCATCAGAGCCCCATCACCAATCACAGCACCATCAGAGCTCCATCAGAGCGCCGTCACTATCACAGCACCATCAGAGCCCCAGCACAAATCACAGCACCAATCACAGCACCATCAGAGCCTGATCACCATCACATCACCATCAAAGCCCCAGCACCAGTCACAGCACTATCAGAGCTCCATCACCATCACAGCGCCATCAGAGCCCCGGCACCAATCACAGCACCATCAGAGCTCCATCAGAGCGCCGTCACCATCACAGCACCATCAGAGCCCCAGCACCAGTCACAGCACCATCAGAGCTCCATCAGAGCTCCATCACCATCACAGCACCATCAGAGCCCCAGCACCAGTCACAGCACCATCAGAGCTCCATCAGAGCTCCATCACCATCACAGCACCATCAGATCCCCAGCACCAGTCACAGCACCATCAGAGCTCCATCAGAGCTCCATCACCATCACAGCACCATCAGAGCCCCAGCACCAGTCACAGCACCATCAGAGCTCCATCAGAGCCAAAGCACCAGTCACAGCACCATCAGAGCTCCATCAGAGCTCCGTCACCATCATAACACCACCAGAGCCCCAGCACCAATCACAGCACCATCAGAGCTCCATTAGAGCTCCATCACCATCAGAGCCCCCGCACCAGTCACAGCACCATCAGAGCTCCATCAGAGCTCCATCACCATTACAGCACCATCAGAGCCCCAGCACCAATCACAGCACCAATCACAGCACCATCAGAGCACCATCGCAATCACAGCACCATCAGAGCCCCAGCACTGGCTGGTGCATTGGTCAATCATAGCACCATCAGAGCTCCATCAGAGCACCATCACCACCAGCCCTACGCATGCCTCCCCGCAGCCTCCCCATTTCCTGTTGAAAGTTTGGAACGAGGGCGGAGCCTGAACCTTGAAGGGACGCTGAGCCTGAGGGCTCGCGGGCAGCGCGAGAGCGCACGAACGGGTGTGCCACTGCCACAAATCAGTCCAATGAACGCGGCCCCTCAACTTCCCCATTTCCTGTGTGCAGCTTGGGACGAGGGCAGAGCCTGAACCTTGACGTTGAGCCTGAGGACTCGCGGGCGACACTAGAGCGCACACGCGGGCGTGTCGCTGCCACAAATCAGTCCAATGCACGCGGCCCTACAGCTTCCCCATTTCCTGTTTGCAGCATGGGACGAGGGCAGAGCCTGAACCTTGACGCTGAGCCTGAGGGCTCGCGGGCGACGCGTTAGCGCACAAACAGGCGTGCCAATTCCACACACATCAGACCAATGCACGCGGCCCCACAGCTTTCCCATTTCCTGCTTGCAGCTTGGGACAAGGGCGGAGCCTGAACCTCGAGGTGACGCTGAAACTGAGTCATGCGTGGGCGGCTCTAGCGCATGCACGAATAACAGCCCCTGTAAAGCACCAGCTGGGCACAATCTCAGCAACACCAGTGTGCCAAACCCTAAACCCTAAACCCTTAACCCTAAAACCCTAAAACCCTAAACCCTAAATCTTAAACCCTAAACCCTAAACCCTAAACCCTACTGGGGTGAGTACTGTGGGGGGGGTGGGCCGAAAGTGTGAACTGTCAACTTTAAAAGTTAACCGTCAACAGTCAACCGTCAACAGTCAACCGTCAACAGCCAACAGTCAACAGCCAACAGTCAACAGTCAACAGTCAACAGTCAACAGCCAACAGCCACCAGCCACCAGCCACCAGTCAACAGTCAGCAGTCAACAGTCAACAGTCAACAGTCAACAGTCAACAGCCAACAGCCAACAGCCAACAGCCAACAGCCAACACGTAACACTCAACACACAACAGTGAGCAGTCAACAGACGACAGCACCGAGAGCCAGTTTGAACCACACCAAGCTAGGCGGGGCCCTTGGCTAGGAGCGGCCCTAAGCTAGGGAGCGGCGCTAAGCTAGGAGGGGCCCTAAGCTAGAAGGGGCGATAAGCTAGGAGGGGCCGTAAGCTAGGAGCGGCCCTAAGCTAGGAGGGGGTCGAACCTATGCATGGATTGAATCACCCCTGCTCCTTATAAACAGTATCTCACAGCACTGATACTTACGTCATATGCAGTGGAGCTGTTGCACTGGCAGCCGGTCACATCCCCACTTGTAACTTGTTAAAGCACCACCTGGGCACAATCTCAGCACCACCAGCCCGTATGCACTGCACGTGCCCATGTGCGAACGGTGAGAACTGTAGGGGGGCCCTAAAGTATGAGCTATTAACTAGAACAGCCAGCAGCTAAAAGCTACCAGTCAAGAGTCAACATTCAACAATCCACAGTTGACTGTAACACACCATCTATCCTCTGACACCTTCATCATGCCAAATTATCCAGAAATGAATACGCAGTGCTCAGGGGCTGAAATATATGCATGGATAAAATCGCCCCAGCTCCTTAAAAACAGTAGACAGACCTGACACTTGCCTCATACGCAGTGGAGCTGTTGTACTGGCAGCCCGTCGCATCCTGACTTGAGAGAATGAGCATCTGCTGCTGCCCAGAGGACAGTGGGCGGTAGGGTCCGGACCAGGCCAGCGGCGTGGGCGCGCGCGCCTCGACCGCCGCACCCGACGCCATCTCCGCAAGCGTGGCCTGGGCGGGGTGTGTGGGCCGGGTGTGTGGCCTCGAGGGAGGGAGGGAGGGCGTACGTGCGAGCATTTGCACGTGCACGTGTGCGCGTGCGCATGCGCGCGTGTGTGCGTGTGTGATCGTGTGCGTGCGCATGCGTGCGTGTGCGTATGAGTGCGCGTGCACGTGCACATCCATATACACGTTCAGCGGCGTACGCGCATGTATAGCGTGTACGCGTGCGGATGCGCGTCCACGTATGTGTCCGCGCATGTGTGTGTGCATGCAATGCGTAAGGCACACCTGGATGAGCTCCGCCGTCGACGCGATCGACGTGCACGCGATCATCGCCGCCGTCGACATCCCAGCGAGCGCAAACTCGCGTTTGAGCGCCGCCGCCACGATGATCGCCTTCAGGGAGTGGGGGGCGATCCGTGATTTTGTTTCGGCTCTGCATAGCCGCGTCCTCAGTGACACTGGAAAAATAAGGACAGGAACTTGGCACTAAGTCCTTTGGAATGTGTGCTGAGAGCCATTTGGCTGGGTTCGGGATGTACATTGACTTTGGAACACAGCTCCATCCATCAAGTGGAGTGTGGGTCTGACGAGCATGCCGAGGCAGAGCTTGTCAAGAGCTAGGAAACTACCTACATATAAGGGCAAGCGGTCAACGAGAGGTTGAGTGTCAACGCGGTCAAAGCAAAGTCCCGCTGTGGGAAAATGAATTGAGTTTTCTTAAAACACATCACTTGCGGCAATGGACACAATTTTTTTTATGATGTTTGGTTACAATCCACTTCAGGCGGTCACACGTACGGTTCCAAAGCTCCAGTGGGACTTAGAGAAACAAGGCTCAAGGCCCACAAAAAGTAATGGTAAGGGTCTGCTGCTCAGGTTTGAGGGGTTACAATATGGCTGGCTTTTACCAACATACCTACATCGTGTGTTCCTGATTTTATAATTGTTCTAAAAATAACGTCGCCTCGTCTTGGAAAATTGCCTCAGAACTCCTCTTCCCCAAAATATGCTTCCTTATTTCGAGTAAGTGGTTATGGGCTTTAGGATGGCCTGCACGGACAATGGACAGAACAGTTTGGGGGTGAGAAGGCTTTCTTGAAGGCCTTAGGGTTTGATGTTCAGTGCAACAAGATGACCGCCTTCAAGGGAAGCGGTCATTTGGGACAAAACTAGGGTTCGGGGCTGATGATTTAGAGGGAGACGGATGATTTAGAGTTGAGGATTTGGTTGAAGGGATTGTGGTGTTCACAAACAAGTGGCCGTTTCCTATTGACCCTGTATGTGGATAGAAAACAGGGGTTTCTGTCGAAAGCAACTTCTAAGTGAGGAATACGGAACGCCCCTTATTATGGTGCCCCCGTTGTGTTACACTTTCAACAACGACGACGAGGCTAGACTTGCACCCCAAGATGCCTATCCGTCTTCCTGGGTCGCGAGCACCGTGCAGCCTCCATCACAGCAACTCCACTGACGCCCCACGCACCTTCATAGAGTTTCCCCCAATGCGGAAGAAGTCGTCGAAGACCGACAGGTCGCCAGGCGCCTGCAGCGTTGACACCCACTGATCGTGCACTGCGGCCGGGGTGGTAGTGACATGGTGAAGGTTTACACTCCACTGCCGGCGGTCACCATCAGTTCCAAAGCTCCAACAGGCCTATGAGACAGCAGGCGTGAGGCCCGCCTGCAGCGTCGACGCCCCCCTACCACAGCACCCTATAGTAGTACTCCGGGGGTAATACTCTACACCCACAGTGTAATGGCTTTGTTACAAGGCTCTACAATTTGCGCAAATTGTAGAGCCTTGCAACAAAGCCATTACACAGTAGGTGTAGAGTGTTACCCCGGGGTAACACTATAGGGGGCTGTGGTAGGGCCCGTTGGTCGTGCACTGTGTCCAAGGGGGGAGATGATGCAAGCTTAGGACTCAGGTGGGGGAGAATTGTTGAATAAATCACACATCGCGCACATTATTGAGAAGAGAGGTGAGTTGCCATCCCACTGCCGGCGGTCATCATCGGTTCCAAAGATCCAGCAAGTCTGTGAGTCTGCAGGCACCAGTCACTTAGTGGTTTCCTTTTTGGCTCCACACAGCCATTTGGCTGTATTTCGGCTTTACTTTGACCTTGAACACAGCTCCACCCATTCCGCGGATGGGAAGTGTGTTCAGCCCATCAGATAGAGCTCGTCAAGAGCGTTCAAATGACCTAACATGAGGGCACATGGTTAACGGTAGGTCAAGGGTCAATGCGATCAAAGCATAATCCGACTGTGGAATAATGAATTCAACATCCTGAACACCACTGGCGGGCACATGGCCCGCCAAAAGTTCAAGCTACAAAAGTAGCCCACGGTGGTGCCACCCACACGAGGTTGAGGGTGCCCAGCAGGCAGCACCACAATCCAGTCGCTGTTTAGACTCGGTGCTTTCAGTGCTACTTTCGTGTGCTCAGGTGTCCAAGGCGTCTGATGATGGTGATGATGGTGGATTTTACAGTCGTGTGCGACGCACCTACCGGCAGCGTATTCGACCTTGCTCAGCGTTTAGGGTTTTTAGGGTTTCTGAACCCTAAAGGGTTTAAGGTTTTGGGGTTCTAGGGTTTTGGTGAGGGGAAAGGGAGCTGGTGCCTGGCGGCGCAGAAAGCAGGGCAGGGCGCGGGGCGAGGCGCGGGGCGGGGCGCGGGGCAGGGCGCGGGGGCAGGGCGCGGGGGGCAGGGCGCAGGGCAGGGCGCAGGGCAGGGCGCGAGGCAGGGCGCAGGGCAGGGCGCAGGGCAGGACGCGGGGCAAGGCAGGGCGCAGGGCAGGGCGCAGCGCAGGGCGGGGCGCAGGGCGGGGCGCAGGGCAGGGCAGGGCGCAAAGCAGGGCGCGGGGCAGGGCGCAGGGAAGGGCGTGGGACAAGGCGCAGGGCAGGACGCAGGGCAGGGCGAGGGGCAGGGCGCGAGGCAGGGCGCATGGCAGGGCGCGGGGCAGGCCTGGGGCCCTAGGGCGCGAAGCAGGGCGCAGGGCAGGGCGCAGGGCAGGGCGCAGGGCTGGGCGCAGGGCAGGGCGCAGGGCAGGGCGCACGGCACGGCGCAGGGCAGGGCGCAGGGCAGGGCGTAGGGCAGGGCGCAGGGCAGGGCGCAGGGCCGGGCGCAGGGCACGGCGCGGGGCAAGGCACAGCGCAGGGCAGGGCGCAGGGCAGGGCGCAGCGCAGGGCGGGGCGCAGGGCAGGGCGCAAAGCAGGGCGCAAAGCAGGGCGCGGGGCACGGCGCAGGGAAGGGCGTGGGGCAAGGCGCGGGGCAGGGCGCAGGGCAGGGCGAGGGGCAGGGCGCGGGGCAGGGCGCGGGGCAGGCCTGGGGCCCTAGGGCGCGAAGCAGGGCGCGGGGCAGGGCGCGGGGTAGGGCGCAAGGCAGGGTGCAGGGCAGGGCGCGGGGCAGGTCTAGGGCCCTAGGGCGCGAAGCAGGGCGCGGGGCAGGGCACGGGGCAGGGCGCGGGGCAGGGCGCGGGGCAGGGCGCGGGGCAGGGCGCAGGGCAAAGCGCAAGGGGGACATAGGGCAAAGACGTAATGCAGGGCGAACAGCGGGGCATAGGGCAGACACGGCGCGCATGGCGTGCAAGGCGCGTAGCGCACACACGGCAACGGATCGCAGGGTGTGAAGGGTGTGAAGGGCATGCAGAACGTGCAGGGCATGCAGGGCGTGCATGGCGTGCAGGGCATGCAGGGCGAGCATGGCGTGCAGGGCATGCAGGGCGAGCATGGCGTGCAGACGGCGCAGGTAGTACAGGCGACGCAGGAAGAACAGAGGGCGCGGACGGCGTGCAGGGCGCGCATGGCGTGCAGGTGACGCAGGCTGTTCAGGCGGCGCAGGAAGAACAGGCGTCGCGGACGGCGTGGCGGGCGTGCATGGCACGCAGGGCGCGCGTGGCGTGCAGGCGGCAAAGCCAGTGCAGGTGGCGCATGCAGAACAGGCGGCGCTTGCAGAACAGGCGTCGCGGACGGCGTGCAGGGCGTGCAGGGCGTGCAGGCGGCGCAGGGCGGGCATGACGTGCAGGCAGCGCAAGCAGTGCAGGCGGCGCAGGAAGAAAAGGCTTCGCGGACGGCGTGGCGGGCGTGCATGGCACGCAGGGCGCGCACGGCGTGCAGGCGGCGCAGGGCAAGCATGGCGTGCAGGCGGCGCAGGGCGCAGGCGCAGGGCGCCGCAGGCAGTGGAGGCGGCGGAGGCGGCGCAGGCAGTGCAGGCAGTGCAGGCGGCGCAGGCGGCGCAAGCGGAGCAGGCGGCGCGGACGGCGTACCATTCTGCTCGACGTCGTTGCGCGGGCCCACGCGAGGCTCGTCGGGGCCGGCACCCTCCTGGCCGCCCACGCGGCCCCACTCGACCTGGCGGTGGGAAGGGTTTGGGTGGGAGTGGGGCGGTCGGCAGGGGTGAGGGTGAGGGTGTCCTACAAGGCAGTGCTGATCCTGACGCGAGGAGTCCGTATTCACTCCAGTGCTTCTTCAATTCATTTCGATGAATTAATTCTCACAGCCCGGCCACCGGCGGCTGGGGTCTGCGCCCCTGGCAAATTCGAAACGACCAAAAAAAGAAAAAAACGGCAAGCCCCCCCCCCCAAAACAATTGATTATTTCAGCCGTCGTCGCACAACAGCTCGCCTATTTGGTATAGGACTACACGTTGGCAGGCAGCCGGCTGGTGGCTACCGCCCCTCATAAGTCATTGTAAGGGCCAGAACTGGACTTTGGTCTAGGCAGTGGTACTAAAACTGGAAGGTAGTCTTTGCTGGAAAGCCGACGGTACTGTTACTATGACTGTTACTGTATTTCAGCAAAAAAGAAGCCTCTGGTGGTCTGACGCCGAAACTGAAGAAGCACTGATTCACTCCCCACCTCGGGCAGCTTCTTCATGTCGAGCTTGCCGTTGGGGTTGAGCTCAAACTGCTCGACCGCCATGATGACGCTGGGCACCTGGGTGCGTGTGTGTGTGTATGCGTGCGTGTGTGTGTGCGTGTGTGCAACAGGTGTTTGTGCACCAGCTCAAACTGCTCGACCGCCATGATGACGCTGGGCACCTGGGTGCGTGTGTGTGTGTATGCGTGCGTGTGTGTGCGTGTGGTCGATTTTACAGTCCGTCGGACGCCTTTGATGGCGCATTAGACCCTAGGAAAGAGGCCGGCAGCTGTCAAAATTAGACCCCTAGCATGCCATCTGCCATCATGATTGCTGTGCACGCGGTGCGTGTCTCAAAACAGGCGACAAGGAAGTCAGCCAGCTCGTGCCAAAACCTGGGGTTCTCCTGGCCTGGCCGAGGATTCATAAACTCCCGCATCCGCTCATCTAAATCGGCCTCCTCGGGGCGAGGGATGGACCGAAACAGGCTGTGGGCCTGCACCCGTGCCTCTTCATAGGCAGGGCACTCAAATACCATGTGTGCCTCATCCTCTAGCCCACCGCATAGGCAGCACGCCCGCTGGCTGCGTCGCTGCCTCTGTCCCGCCACGGCTTAGCGCCCCCGCTCTATCTGCAGCTCATGGAGCCCCATCCTGAACCTAGCTAGAGCCGTGATCCGGGCAGCACTGTTCAGCCCTGAGCTCAACAGGGCCGGTGGCTCGCTGTCGCTACCCGCCATCCACCGCATGTAGGTCAGCATCTTAAAGCCGCGCGACCACTCCTCAGGTACATCACGCACGGTAGTGCCGTCGGCAGCGCCGGTGTGCTTGTCGCGGCGGCCAGCCACGCCGCGCGGTCAGCCACGTTCAGCAGGTTGGTGAGTACCGGTCCCTCCTGGTGCCACGCCAGGGTGTGCCCCACAGTTCCGAGGCACACCTGCAAGCGTGCCGCCCAGCACGTCCCCCCGCTTCGGCCAGCCCCCAGCTCTCCCGCATTGCATCTTTAAGCAGGTCACCGTCAGGCCGCCCCCGCGCCTTATCCCAAAAGCGCGTCGCCTGGCGCAGCCAATCTGCCGCCAGCGGCCGCCACCCCGCCTCCCGCGCCAAAATCCCCAGTTGCTGCCCGTTGCTGCGGACTCCTAGGGACGCACGGGTAAATTGCAGAAGCACTTCCTCCAGGGTGCGCCATCCGTCGCGTGCGGCCTTAGCGCCCCTCCCACTCCTGCCTCTCTCCCACCGTCCGCCCGCCCCGGCAAACACGCCCCCCCCAGCATCCGCCATCATCGCAGGGCCCCACACCTCACACCCGTAATTTAGCACAGGCCGTACTTGCGTGTCGAACAGGTGGGCCTTAATGCCAATATTGTTAAGGCGTATTATATAGCATCTGCGAGTTAGCGCGTATCTGGTGCGCTGGCCCCTAGAGCGTCCGGTGCCCACGTCCCCCCCCACTGCCCGCCGGTGGTGAAAGAGCATGCCCAGATATAGGAACTCGTGTGTCATGGGTAGATCTGCTCCTGCAAACTTCAGCGTTACCCTCCCCCCTGCCGCCCCGACTGGGCAGAACTGGTCATTGAACACCACCCCTTCTGACTTCTTAACGTTTACTGTTAGTGCGCGCGTGCCACAAAAGGCGTGCAGAGTATCTAGCATGCGTTGAAGCACTTCGGGCGTCTCTGCCAGCAGCGTCAAGTCATCAGCGTACAGCAGCAGCCGTAGTAACCGCCCCGCCATCTCCACCCCAACACCCGGGAGCTCTGCATCTAGTACTCCCTCCAGTAACAGTAACACGGGGTTTCCAGCTAAACAGGCTACTCTTCTACTAGAGACACCCACCGATACTCCAGCACAAGTACTAGAGTACCGCCGGCTCCCAGCCGATAGACTACCGCTCCCGCCGGCTAGACTACCCCAAACAGCGGTCTCTGAGAGACATGTCTGGCAAGGAGCATGAAGGAGAAGACCTTCCTCAGGATCACAGTAGTGGCCTTGTGGCCAGTCAAGCCGGCAGAGCCGCCTGGCGCTGACTAGAACGGTCCCCGCCTGGCAGTGCATGGCTGTCCGGCTCTCGTTTGCAAGGGGCTCAGCCGGCGCGCAATGCGTCAATAAAAAGCCCAAACAGCAGCGGTGACAGTGGGTCGCCTTGCATGACCCCCTTGTGTGAAGGAAACGCGGGTCCCACTTTCCCATCGATGCGCACACACATTGCGGACCCATCGTAAATGGCAATCAGCGCCGCCATGAACTCCCCATGTACCCCCAGGCTCCTAAGGCACTCCCAAAGCAATGGGCGGTGCACGCAATCGTAAGCCTCCCTGAAGTCAATAAAGGCGGCGTACAGCGGTTTGCGCTGAAGGCCGCTCTTCTCAATGAGGTGTTGCAGGATGAAGGCATTATCTGGGGTCCCCCTCTTCTTCCGGAAGCCTGCCTGGCCCCGCGCCCGGTACCCCTCCCGTTCTGCCAAGGCGTCCAGCCTGTTCATAAGCACCAAGCTGTATAGCTTGGCGAGGGCATTCCCCACCGTGATCCCTCGGTAATCGTCCCGCACGTCTAGGCTGCCTTTCGGCTTTGGCACCGGCGTGGTTGCCCCCAAGTGCCATGCAGTCGGGTACCCCTCACGGAAGACCCGATTGAGCAGGTGTGTGATGGGGCCAGCGAGCAGGTGCTCCTCATCCACAGCACCCGTTGCATCGCCCCCCTCCGCCGCCCTAGCCCATGCCCTCTGATAGAACTCTATCGGCATGCCGTTTACGCCTGGGGCTTTGCCCGCGTCCATGCCCATCAGTGCCGCATACACCTCCGCCTCAGTAAATGAATTATTTAGCGCTGCCGCCCGCTCCGTGGCCGTCGTCGTGGGGAGGGCAAACGGGGCCCCGTGCCCATGGTCAGTGGCATCATCCGTGTTAGTCGTATTAGTCGTATGAGTCGTATCAGTGGCGTTAGCATGGTTGTCCCCCAGCAAATCCCTAAAATAATCTGTCCACCCCTCCACATCCCTCAGACCGGCCGCCTGGCCAGGCAGTTTCACCCGCTGCCAAAACCGCCGAGGGTTCCCCTTCCTGTCCTCAATCAGCTCGGAGTGTTCCCGGGCCTCGCTCGCGCGGCGGTGAGCGCCTGTCCTCAATCAGCTCGGAGTGTTCTCGGGTCTCGCTCGCGCGGCGGGAGCGCCGCGCGGTCCGCCTATAGGCCTTCCCTGCCTCTTTGGCGGCCGGTGACTGCGCCCCGTGCGCTCGTTCCACTTCCCGGCACGAGCGGCGTGCGTCCGTGCACTCCTGAGTGTACCATATGTTGTGTGGTCGCACCCCCCCGTCCCCGGTCATGGGCCGCACCAAAACCGCACCCACCTCACCCGACGCGTGCAACGCCCGGGCTGCCCGCTCGACCGCGCCCTTGAGGCGGCTGAGCTCCTCATCCACCGTCGGTGCCCCCCGAGCTCCCAAAATATCCGTCATCATCCCCCCCAGGAGCTGTGCGTACGCCCCCTCGCCCCCCTGTGGCCACCTAAATCTGGCCGGCGTTTCGCTCGGGGCGCCGGCCTGAGCCGCAGGTACCGCAGTAGCGGGATCATAAGTAAGGGTCAGTACTACTGGTCTGTGGTCAAACCTGCCCCCGCCTAGCCTTGGTGGGTGTTGGTCGTGCACATGTAGGGTAGTGCCCGGCCGTGGTGCCCCCGCGCCACTAAAGGCGAGGTCAGGGGACGCCACAAAGTAGTCGACCAGACTACGTTTTTCCTGCCCAGTGCGTGGTAGGTGAGGGCCCCATGCTCATCCCCCGGAAGGCGACCATTAAGGATAAACATTCCCATGTCCCGGCATAACTGCAGCAGGCGCTGCCCATGCGCGTTGTGCACGCGGTCAGCCGACTCTCTCGGCCCCACCTGCCCTGCCTGCGCGATGTCGCCCTCACGCACCGCAGGGGCGGGCCCCCCATCCCCCCTGTCCCTATCCCTATCATCCTCCTGCCCTGTGCGTGCGTTGAGGTCGCCCAGCACGAGGACCTCCCCCTTTGCCCGGTACTTAGAGATGCCCTCTACCAGGGCTGTTATGTGTGCCTCTACTGACAGGTTCCCCCCCTCGAGCAGCAGATACTTGGATTTCGCGTGGGGGATGTACGCGGCGCACGCGTACACGTCCCTAGCGCCCGTGATCCTAAACCAGCGCATCCCAAGCTCGGGCACATCCCGAATTACGCTGACCTTCCCCGTAACAGCATGGCTAACATACAGCGCAACCCCCCCACTGTCTGATTTGTGGGGGCGCTGGCTGCATGCGAGGCATTTGAATCCGTGTGTGCAACAGGTGCGAGGCATTTGAATCTGTGTGTGCAACAGGTGTTTGTGCACCAGCTCAAACTGCTCGACCGCCATGATGACGCTGGGCACCTGGGTGTGTGTGTGTGTGTGTGTATGCGTGCGTGTGAGTGGGCGTGTGTGCAACATGCTCAAACTGCTCGACCGCCATGATGACGCTGGGCACCTGGGTGCGTGTGTGTGGTGTGTGTGCGTGTGCAACAGGTGTTTGTGCACCAGCTCAAACTGCTCGACCGCCATGATGACGCTGGGCACCTGGGTGCGTGTGTGTGTGTATGCGTGCGTGTGTGTGTGCGTGTGTGCAACAGGTGTTTGTGCACCAGCCCAAAATGCTCGACCGCCATGATGACGCTGGGCACCTGGGTGCGTGTGTGTGTGTGTGTATGCGTGCGTGTGTGTGCGTGTGTGCAACAGGTGTTTGTGCACCAGCTCAAGGTCAACTCCTCGACCGCCATCCCATGATGGCGGATGGCATGATGACGCTGGGCACCTGTGTGCGTGCATGTGTGCAAAAGTGTGTGTGCACCAGCTCAAACTGCTCAACTGCCATGATGACGCTGGGCACCTGTGTGCGTGTGTGCAACAGGTGTTTGTGCACCAGCTCAAACTGCTCGGTCGCCATGGTGACGCTGGGCACCTGGGTGCGTGCGTGTAGAAGGCGTTTGCGCACCAGCTCAAATGTTTTGACCGCCATGGTGACGCTGGGCACCTGGGTGCGTGTGTGTGTGTATGCGTGCGTGTGTGTGTGCGTGTGTGCAACAGGTGTTTGTGCACCAGCCCAAAATGCTCGACCGCCATGATGACGCTGGGCACCTGGGTGCGTGTGTGTGTGTGTATGCGTGCGTGTGTGTGTGCGTGTGTGCAACAGGTGTTTGTGCACCAGCTCAAGGTCAACTCCTCGACCGCCATCCCATGATGGCGGATGGCATGATGACGCTGGGCACCTGTGTGCGTGCATGTGTGCAAAAGTGTGTGTGCACCAGCTCAAACTGCTCAACCGCCATGATGACGCTGGGCACCTGTGTGCGTGTGTGCAACAGGCGTTTGTGCACCAGCTCAAACTGCTCAGTCGCCATGAGGACGCTGAGCACATGTTTGTGTGTGTGTGTTTGTGTGTAGAAGGTGTTTGTGCACCAGCTCAAACTGCTCGACCGCCATGGTGACGCTGGGCACCTGGGTGCGTGTGTGCAACAGGTGTTGGTGCATCAGCTTACGCTCTTCCTAAGAAGCGGAGCCGGCCCGCTGCACTGTTGTGCTGATTCGTTGGGTTGACTGCTTGGCTCGTTCCGCTCGCCCGCACAGGTCAATGTGTGTTTGCATGTATGGCAGGCATGTGAGTGGGAAACGTGTGTGCACACATGCGGACTTGGAGGAGGAGGCAGGTTTTACAGGTTTTGCACGTACGCGCCCAGAAGACCCCGGGTTGAGGCCTAGGGGGGCTCTATTAGGCTCTATTAGTAAAATTACACACACTCTCTACCCATGTTAAGTTCATAAGCTCTTCGCCAGGGGCTCCCGCCCTGGCGCCGCTCGATGGCGGACAACCGGGACAACTGCGCTTGGTACTGGGCGGCTGAAAATCTGGAAATTTTCCCTGAGCGGCTCTGACGCACAGCGCTACTGGTGAACTGTTCCTGATGGGGCGAGGCTATGTGGCAGATGGGGCAGCGGTACGATGGAGAGCACGATGCACGATGGCGAGAATTGCGGCGAGCATGCACCCCCTCTCACAACGATCGGAACTCAAGCAGATTGCGGCTCCTAATGGTTTACTGTGCCTGGATGGAAGAGAGAGACGGATGGCGAGAAATTGAGAAACATGGGAAGCGAGGCACATGCGGCTAGGCTTTGTGAGGAGGTTGCGGCGCAGGGGTTCCCTGCCCCAAGGCGCAGATTATTAGATGGCGACGCGATCGATGCACCAGCCGTGCGGCATGGGGTGAGGCGAGGCCCCACCAGCGGGCGGGCACCATAATGGAGATGGCGGCTAAGAACGGGGAATGCGGCTACCGGGGATGAGGCTACGGGTTATGCATGGACGGCGGACAAGGCTAATGCGTCACGGCGCATGGGTAAAGAACGGGGAATGAGGCTACGGGAGCTGGCGGGCGCGGCGCGCGCACGGCGCGCGCGGCGCATGGGGGTTGCATGGCGGCGCTCTGCGCGTGCATGCATGGAGGAGATTGCTGGCGGGCATGGAGGAGCTTGCTTGCGGGCAAACAGGAGATTGCTCGCGGGCGTGGAGGAGATTGCAGGCGGGCATGGAAGCGGATGGCGAGAAATTGAGAAACATGGGAAGCGAGGCACATGCGGCTAGGCTTTGTGAGGAGGTTGTGGCGCAGGCGTCCCTGCCCCAAGGCGCAGATTATAGATGGTGCAGCAATCAATACACTAGCCCTGCGGCATGGGGCGAGGCGAGGCCCCACCAGCGGGCGGGCACCATAATGGAGATGGCGGTTAAGAACGAGGAATGAGGCTGCAGGGAGAGGATACGGGTTACAGATGCCAAAGGGGACGGCGGAACAAGGATCAGCCATAGGTGTCACTGGGAATGGCTAAAGAAACGGGAATGAGGCGGGTGGTACGGGTGCTGGCGCGCATGGAGCGCGGCGCGGCGCATGGAGATCGCATGGCGGCGCCCATGCATGGACGAGATTGCTGGCGGGCATACAGGAGATTGCTTGCGGGCATGGAGGAGATTGCTGGCGGGCATACAGGAGATTGCTGGCGGGCGTGGAGGAGATTGCTGGCGGGCATGGAGGAGATTGCTGGAGCCAATGGCGGCGGCGGGACTAGTAGTAGAACACAGGCGCACACCAACAATGCGTTGCTGTCACTACCTGGGTGGTATAGGGTGGATCTGGGGGCCCAGTGTCCTGTCTAGGTCCAGTGCGTGCGCGCGTGTGGGGGTTTACCCTCACCCCTACCAGGTAGCCAGCCAGTTTCCCACTGAAACTGAATTTAAGGTGTCGGGCGCTAGCGCCGACACCGGTCTTATACATCATTTCTGGTGTCACACAGAGTGTAATATCCATCATCATCATCATTAGGAGAGTCCGCAAGGCCACGTAGAGCGCCAGCCTACCAGGTTTGGTTTTGAGGTGTTGTTTGGGGGTTGAGTCTGTCTGACTCTGGTTGAACATATGGACTCAGACTGTTGATAGCTGTGACTGAGCTGTATGTTGTCCATGCGCATGTGTGCATGAGCCTACCATTTGGGGGAGGAGGCACCCACCATTGCGGGCACGAGGCACGCGCGGCAGTGCAAAAAGATTGCGTCCACGTTGGACTGCGCCGTCTGGCAGTAGCCGATGAGCGTCGCGGGCCTGAATGGGGGGCGTTGGGGTCATTCGACATTGGAACACCATCAGAGGCCTTGGGCGTTCTTTAGGCGTGCATAACAATCATGATGGAAACGTGCTGGGGGTATAATTTTGACAGCTGCTGGCCCCTTTCCTCTACAGTCTAATGCGCCAGTAAAGGCATCTGACAGAAAGAAACTCGACCACGCGCGCGCACACACACACACTCACTCACACACACACACACACGC
>VFSX01000168.1:0-20000 GCA_016618255.1 Chlamydomonas sp. UWO 241 | reverse complement strand
GGAGGGGCTGCCATCAGCAGCAGTGGCAGCAGTGTGCAGCAGCTGGGGGGAGGGTATCCGTAGCAGTACAGAAGTGTGCAGCAGCGGGGGGGGAGGGGGGGCTGCCATCAGCAGCAGTGGCGCAGTGCGCAGCAGCTGAGAGGTCCATTATTCCAGTGCGCAATTGCACCAGTGCGCAGCAGCTGAGGGGTCAATTGTAATTGTGGAGGTTTATTGTACGCGAGAAAGTCAGACCAGCACGGCGGGCTACCAATCAGGGGGCACGATCACTGCACGCGGAGTCGCATGCTGCACGTGCGCACCTGCGTGGCCTTGCGGGCACCTGCGTGGCCTTGCGGCTCTCCTAAAAGAGCCCCCCTAGACGTGTAGTCTAGACCTTGAATCACGCCCCGGGGTCCTTACGTACGTGTAAAACCTGTAAAACCCACGTGCGCACCATGTTGGGGTTGGGCCGGCCGATGTAGAGCTGCACGGGGCTCGAAAAGTTGAACATGTTGCAGCTGATCGTGGCCTGTGGGTGAGAGTTGTTTTGACAGTGTTCACATGTACGCGCCCAGAAGACCCCGGGGCGTGAGTTAGGGCCTAGACAACACGTCTATGGGAGCTCTACCAGTAGAGCCCGCAAGGCCACGCAGCGCGCCAGCCTACCAGGGAGTCAGAAGTAGGAGGTTGCCCTCCTCCCCCCCTCCCCCGCCACTACACAAGCGCCAGCTAGGGATCAGGGGGGATGTTGGGGTCTCGGTCTTGGTTTTGTGTCGGCTGGCTCAAGCTGTCTTCGTGTGCCTATGATGCTGTGAAGCTGGTTGATTGCCATCGTGTGCAGTTTCTGGCATCTACCGGGTGAGGGTTGGGTGAGCGGGTGAGTGATTGAGAATGGGAGTGAGAGAGGTAAGAGAGGGAAAGAGAGAGAGAGCGGTGGTTGGGTGGGAGAGTGCAGGAGAGAGACTGTGCGGCAGACAGCGTGTGTGAGTGTGCGTGAGTCGGAGAGTAACAAGAATGTATTGTAGGTGCGGGTGGGCCTGCCCCACCCCCTTCCCCACCCACCCCCAACCAAATCCCACCTAAGAAGAGAGTGAGCCTGACTGCTAGAACAAAAGAAAGAGCGAGAAAGAGCGAGAAAGAGCGAGAAAGAGCATGCGTGATTTTGGGTGCCCCTACCCAGCCCCTACCCTTAACCATCACAAGGCGCGGACTAATCCTTAAATCACGCCCCGAGGTCCTCCAGGCGCATACGTGTAACACCTGTAAAACCAAGGCTCCCACCTCGGTCGGGCCATACACGTTGAGCACCTCGCCTTGTTCTGCAATCACGTGCTGCATGTGGGGTGCAGTGCAGCGCAGGGATGCAAGTGGGGTGCAGAGCAGTGCAGGGGTGCAAGTGGGGTGCAGAGCAGCGCAGGGGTGCAAGTGGGGTGAAGTGGCGGGCGGGGGTGCAAGTGGCGTGCAAGTGGCGTGCAAGTGGCGTGCAAGTGGCGTGCAAGTGGCGTGCAAGTGGCGTGCAAGTGGCGTGCAAGTGGTGGGCAAGTCGCGGGCGGGCAAGTCGCGGGCGGGCGGGCGGGCGGGCGGGCAGACAGGCAGACCACCACCCCACCCGCATCTCCGCAATCAGTGGCGCGCTCGGTCCCTCGCCACCGAGGCCGAGGCCCGACACGTTCTTCATCGCGGAGCGGAAGCCCGGGACCTGCAGGGAGCAGTGGTTTCGTTTCCAGGATGCACAGTCATTGTTTGACAGCCAATGCAAAGCCACATAAGAGCAGGCAACATGCCACATCAGAACAGACCACACTAGATCTAGCCACATCAGAGCAGTTTATGTTGTGCATCGCGGAGCAGATGCTGCCTGGGACCTGCCACATCATTGCAGGCCACATCAGAGCAGGCCACACCAGAGCAGACCACCCAGACCACATCAGAGCAGGCCTCGGGCCATATCATTGCAGGCCACATCAGAGCAGGCCACAACAGAGCAGACCACCCAGACCACATCATAGCAGTTCACGGGCCACATCAGAGCAGGCAACATCAGAGCAGGCCACAGGCCGCAGGCCGCAGGCCACTCAGGCCATGAGGACTCAGCGGAGCAGGCATCATCAGAGCAGGCCGTGTTCTTTATCGCACGACCGTTGCCTGGAGCATGGCTTCGTCTTCGGGGCTAGGCCTCATCTATCTGACAACCAGCGGCGCCGAGACACCCAACGGCCATGCCTGCCGGCTAAACGGCCGTGTGGCTTGTCCGTCATGCTGCTCTAGTTGCGGCCCGATGTGACGCTCTGCCCCTAAAAATGCTTCAGTCGCAGCTGGATACAAGCAGAACAAGCCAGACGCAAAAGTCCCGACCTGGAGGTAGCCCTGGATGTTTGAGGGGACGCCGAACAGCTTGTCGCACTTCTCGCGCTCAATCAGCGCGCCGAGGTACTCAGGGTCCATGTGGCCAGTCTGCGTCGGAACCACGAGCTTGGCACCTGCGGGGGGGGGGAGGAAGGTGTGCAGAAGGTGGGAGGCAGGTGAGAGGCAGGTGGGCAGCAGATGGGCAGCAGGTGGGCAGCAGGCGGGCAGCAGGCGGGCAGCAGGCGGGCAGCAGGTGGGCAGCAGGTGGGCAGCAGGTGGGCGGCAGGTGGGCAGCAGGTGGGCAGCAGGTGGGCAGCAGGTGGGCAGCAGGTGGGCGGCAGGTGGGTAGCAGGTGGGCAGCAGGTGGACAGCAGGCGGGCAGCAGGTGGGCAGCAGGTGGGCGGCAGGTGGGAGGCAGGTGGGAGGCAGGTCGGCGGAGGGTGGGCAGCGGGCTTTTTGTTTACAGAGCACGTCACGGCGATCCTAATTTATCCTTATTTTTGTTTTATTCATCTTAAATTTCCTCTTTCTGTTTGTTTACGTATGTGGTGACAACCTTGTAGTCATGTTCTTAGGATGGGAAGGTATTGGTGTTTGTGCAGGGCCCAATGTTCGCAGGTTGAGCTGAAAATGTGAATTGTGCGTTAATTTTTGTCTTCTGTTCAAACAGAACCAACATTGGTGAACCTCAACATTTGAAGACCATTAAAAAAAAATCCTTGCCCTACCGACAGGCCCTATGAGTATAGCTTGAAGAAGTGCGCGTCGAAGCAGCAGATGGGAGATCCACGACAGGTTCACAACGACAACGTGCATGATTGCCACGTGATTAAATGCACGATTGAATGAGGGAGATGGTACCCACCCGATGATAGGCTGCAGTACAGAGCGATGCAGTGCGCGTCGAAGCAAATGGAAGAGTTCATAAGCCACGACGAGCTCTTCGTGCCCTTCCACACCGCCGTCATCGACATGTATGCACCTGTATGGGTGTGAGTTGTGGGGTGTTGCTCTGATGGCGCTCTGATGGTGCTCTGATGCGGTGCTCTGGAGGTGCCATGATGGCGCGCTGTCGGTGATCTGATGGTGTGCTCTGATGGTGCTCTGATGGCGTGCTTTGGTGGTGCGCTGGTGGTGCGCTGATAGTGCTCTCTCTGGAAGGGCTGTGATGACGTGCTGTCATGGTGCACTGACGGTGGTCTGGTGATGCGATGATGGCTTTGATACGGTGCTCTTATGCGCTGCTCTGATGCGTTGCTCTGATGCGGTGCTCTGATGGTGCTCTGACGGCGTGCTCTGGTGGCGTGCTCTGATGGTACTTTAAAACAAAATGCTCTGATGCAGTGCTCTGATGCGGTGCTCTGATGCAGTTCCCTGATGGTGCTCTGATGGTGCTCTGATGGCGCTCTGGTGGCGTGCTTTGAGGGTGTGCTCTGATGGCGTGCGCTGATGGGGCTCTAATGGAGCTCTGATGACGCTACGCTGCTGCGCTGATGGCGTGCTCTGATGGTTCTCTGATGGTGCGCTGATGGCGTGCTCCGATGGCGTGCTGCGATGGTGTGCTCTGATGGCGTGCGCTGATGGTGCTCTAATGGCACTCTGATGGCGCTATGCTGGTGCGCTGATGGCGTGCTCTGATGGTTCTCTGATGGTGCGCTGATGGCGTGCTCTGATGGTGTTCTGAGAGTGTGTTGCTGACACCTGTGAGACCGCGATGGTGCAGAACGACGCCCTTGGGGCGGCCGGTCGAGCCCGACGTGAAGATGATGTAGCACGTCGTGTCGTCGTCGATGCGCACGCCTGGGTTGGGCGTCGGCTTCAGGGCTGCGTGTGTGCACGCGGTGGTGGCCGAGTTTACATCCTGCTGGGTGGCCTCTGGTGGCGTACAGTACTCGCCCTTTGCCTTCGCGATTCAGTTTTGTTTTGGGCGCCTCCGCGGAGCTGAACCACTGGTGGCGGCCATGCGTACACATGTCAGGAACCCATCGGGCCTTGCGTTATGTATGGAGTCCTTAATATAATATAATATTGAAGTCTGTTTAAAGTATCAATTTTGTATCAACTGCGGGCCCGCAACAACATTGCAACAACATGATGTTCTATTGTCTGACGTCTGCTGTTCGACTTGAGTCTAAGATTCGTATATTCGGGATGCTCACCAGCAGCCTCGGCTGCCACGACGTCGCCGAGCGCAATGACACACGGCATGTGCGGCGCGCTGGACGCCAGGCTGTCGGCCATGCCCTTGAGCCACACTTGTGTGAGCACCACGCTCGCGCCGGTGTCCTCGACGTACAGGGCCAGGCGGTCGGACGGGTAGCTGTGCGTGGCGCGGCGAGGTGGTGATGTTTAGGGGAGGGTTGTAGGTTTTCGGCTTTGGGTTGAGGTTTGAGGTTTGAGGGTCAAGGGTTGAGAGAGGGGGGGGACATTGTCCAACCCTTGAGCCTTCAACATAAAGTAGCAAGTAACACATAACAAGTAGCAAGCAACAAGTAACAAGTGACAAGAAACACGGGGGGGGGGGGGGGGGTCCAGCTAAACAGGCTATTCTTCCACTCGACATCACCCAACAACGCTCCAGTCCCCACCTAAATGGACGAGAGGACCGCCGGCTCCCGACCGAAAATCTAAAACCTCAACCGTTTAGGATTGAACCCCGACTTCTGACTGAACCAGTTAAGAGAGCGGCGCTGGAGCGCCGCTGAAAAAACGGCGGAGCCGTCACGGGGCCGGGTTTGGTTCGCACCGGCTGTGATCCCTAGAGAGAGAGAGAGGGAGAGAGAGAGAGAGAGAGAGAGAGAGAGAAGAGAGACACACACACCACGGACCAACTGCCACCCACGGTCTGCCCCCGGCAGCTCGGGTCGAGCAGATATACCAAGCAGGTGCGAGTGCGTGTGCGCATGTGTTTGGTGCGCGGCCGGGGGATGAGGTCACCCGCCCTGACCCCCAGACATTACGCAGAGAGTTTCAACACGAAGCTTTGACTGGGGGTTGGGTGACGATGGGCGAGAGCGTCCCATGCTCCGCGCTGTGCGATGCAAGTGGTCAGCCGCCCGAAACTGCGCCACATCAGGCCCTTGGCATGATGATGTTTGGTTACAATCCACTTCTGGCGGTCACACGTACGGTTCCAAAGCTCCAGTGGGACTTAGAGAAACAAGGCTCAAGGCCCACAAAAGGTCAAGCTACAAGTAGCCCACGGTAACGCCATCCGCACTTGGTGGCGGGCGCCAAGCAAGCTGCACCACTGTGCAGGCTGCACACCCAGCCCCTCAAATGGCCAGAGGGCGGACCCAAGGTATAAAACCATGAAGGGACCAAAAAGCCCTCCCCCAGACCACCGGAAGCGGGGCTAGTAGCTGTGCTCTTCACCGTGGCGTCTGACGCCGTGGCCGACACTGTCGTGCGCTGGCGCCACGAGCTGCGCCGCTGCGTGGACTCGATTGCAGTCTTCGACGTCCTCAGTGACCGTGAGGAGGCGCAGCACCAGGCGCTGTGGCCCGCTTTCCTCGCCGCCAAGGTTGCGGGGAAGCGGGCGCAGTTCCACCGCGCGCGCCTAGTCGTTGACGGCGAGCGGGTGCCTGCACCTGCTTGCTAGATGGCATTCCCTCTGGGGGTGTTTTTGAAGGGGAGGTGGCGCCACACGCGTGCGGTGGCGGGTGCGGTGTGGTCGCTGAGTAGAGTGCTGCGGCGGGTGTGCTACTAGCCCCGCTTCCGGTGGTCTGGGGGAGGGCTTTTTGGTCCCTTCATGGTTTTATACCTTGGGTCCGCCCTCTGGCCATTTGAGGGGCTGGGTGTGCAGCCTGCACAGTGGTGCTGCTTGCTTGGCGCCCGCCACCAAGTGTGGATGGCGTTACCGTGGGCTACTTGTAGCTTGACCTTTTGTGGGCCTTGAGCCTTTTTTCTCTAAGTCCCACTGGAGCTTTGGAACCGTACGTGTGACCGCCAGAAGTGGATTGTAAAACTCTCATCATCATAGTAGCACACCCGCCGCAGCACTCTGCTCAGCGACCACACCGCACCCGCCACCGCACGCGTGTGGCGCCACCTCCCCTTCAAAAACACCCCCAAAGGGAATGCCATCTAGCAAGCAGGTGCAGGCACCCGCTCGCCGTCAACGACGAGGCGCGCGCGGTGACTGCGCCCGCTTCCTCGCAACCTTGGCGGCGAGGAAAGCGGGCCACAGCGCCTGGTGCTGCGCCTCCTCGCGGTCACTGAGGACGTCGAAGACTGCAGTCGAGTCCACGCAGCGGCGCAGCTCGTGGCGCCAGCGCACGACACGACAGTGTCGGCCACGGCGTCAGACGCCACGGTGAAGAGCACACGCAGCACACCGCCCCCGCGTGGCTCCACGCCGATGCCCCCGACGGCAGGCTTGGCGTTGAGGAGCGACGCAGACACGACGCCACCATCAGCCGGCTCCCGCCGGCCGGTGCCGCCGTAGAGGAAGCGCACGACATCCGTAGCCAGGCGGACGGGCAGGCTGGTGCCGTCCTCGGCAGCTGCAGCGATCCGCTCCACCGCCGCCGCCGTCGCCTCCTCTTCATCCATCCGCCTGTCACCGCCCGCGAGGAACCAGTTGGCGCCGCGTGCCACCGGGATGGACAGCACGAAGCTGCGGCGCAGCGACGTGTCGCCCACACCCGCAGGCAGCCCCCCCGGCGGGAGGGGCCGCGCGCAGATGCGGCACGCGTTGCGCCCGACGCAGGCCGCTCCGTCGCCGGCCCCCCCCCCGCCGACGCCACAGGGGCGGCAGCAGCAGCGGGCCGGGCAGGCTGAGCAGCCTCGGCAGCAGGCGCAGCGCGGGGCGCCGCACTGTGGGCCGCATGGCCGGCCCGCGCGCGGGCGGGCTCTGCATGCGGCATCTGCATGGGCGCCCCAGGGACGCGGCTCACCAGGAGGCTCACCACATCCACCAGGGACGCAATCTATTGCGCCTGCGCCTGGGGGGGCTCCGCGGAAAAACTACCCTAACTACCGAAAAACTACCCTTAAACCTGCCTTAAACCTACAAATTCTAAATACAACTACCCTTGAAATTCCAACTAAAAGTACCCTAAAAGTATAAATATAACTACCCTTAAACCTAACCCTTTTTAAGTTTATAAAAAGAGTTACACCCCAACTAAACCCTAAACCCCGCCACTGGAGCTTATCAGCAGGGGATTCCCCGGTAGGCTGGCGCGCTGCGCGGCCCTGTATGCTCTCCTGCTAGTAGAGCCCCCCTAGGCGTGTAGTCTAGGCCTTAACCCACACCCCGGGGGTCCTCTGTCGCTCGCTTTCGAAACCCAACTAACGCACCCGCTCTTTACACCACACAGCCGCACTCGCTCTTTACATCCGAACATTTCTTTACACCTCATACCTACCCGACATGGCTTTACACCTTATAATAGCTCATGCGTACGTGTAAAACCTAAAAAAGGCAGGGGATGCACCGCACCTGGGGTCGAGCGGAACGTATGCTGAGCCTGACTTGAGCACTCCCAGGATCGCGAGGATCAGCCTGTCGATTGAGTGCGGGGGCAGGGGGCAGCGCTTCTTATATGGGCCTCGGCACGGGTCCGTTGTTTGCCGTTGTTTACCCGGAAAGTGTAAAAATCGTCGGAATTCTCGCAATTAAGGCTGTTAGCCGCGCCCTGGCCGCGCCCTGTGGGTGTATGTTTGTCACCGCCCGTCTACCGCCATATGCGGCATACCGCCTAGCTGAGACAGGTTTTACAAATCCGCAGCCGGCGGTCACAAGCAGTTCCAGAGTCCCAGCAGGACAATCAGACAACAGGCACAAGGCCCACCAAAAAAGGTCGAGCTACAAAAGTAGCCCACGGTAGCGCCACCCACACGAGGTGGCCGGCGCCAAGCAAGCAGCACCACGGTGCCTGGACTGTAGTGCTGCTTGCTTGGCGCCCGCCACCTCGTGTGGGTGGTGCCACCGTAAGTTACTTTCGTAGCTTTTGACCTTTTGGTGGGCCTCATGCTTGCTTTCATGCCTGCTTTTTGGAACTGAAAATGACCGCCGGCAGTGGATGCCCAGCAGACGCCAGCATTGATCGGATTCTCCTAAACCCAAAGCCCAGACGCAAAACACCCAAACCTCGAACGTAATCGAGCGACGTGTCGTGCAGCACAAGCACGCATGCGGGGGACATGTACATGGGGCGTTCAGGAATGTATGCACGCTTGCATAGGAGCCTCCTTAACCCCAAAACCCAGACGCAAAACACCAAAACCTTGAGCGTAATCGAGCAACGTGTCGTGCAGCACAAGCACGCATGCGGGGGACACGTACATGGGGCGTTCAGGAATGTATGCACGCGTGCATAGGAGTCTCCTTAACCCCAAAACCCAGACGCAAAACACCAAAACCTCGAGCGCAATTGAGCGACTTGTCGAGCAGCACAAGCATGCATGCGGAAGACACGTATATGGGGCGTTCGGACATTATGTAAGCGTGCATAGGAGCCTCCTAAACATAAACAAAAACAAGACGCAAAACACCAAACCCTCGGACGCACTCGAGCGACTTGTCGAGCAGCAGGCCGACCGTCTTCCCGTGGCCGGTGCTCACGCGAGGGTCGGCGATGAGCTGCGCCGCGACGCGGTTGGCCGCGGCGTTGGCCTGCGCGTAGCGGTTGCATGAGGACGGATGTTGAGATTCAGGGACACCTCTCAAGGCGCATAAGACCATGCTCGGCGAGCAGAGACGGGGCACACCTTTCTGCGAGGGCTGGCGACTGGTGGTGATGATGGATCTTACAGTCTGTGTGACACCATTCGTGATGTTTGATAACTGTGTCGGCGCTAGCGCCCGACACCTTTTGGTAGGGGACCCCCTCCCCCAATCTGCAAAGATCGTAGGCGCATCCCCAGATCCGCTAATGCAGCGGCAGAGCATGATTTTTGACGTGGGTGCGGGCATATATAAAGGAAGAGAGAGGCAAGTGCATAGGAGGGGTGTCATCTGGTGGTGCTCTGCTGGCGCGCTGCGATGGTGCTGTGATGAGCTGCGCCGTGATGCGTTTGGGCGCGGCGTTGGCATGCACGTAGCGGTTGCATATGAGTGTGCTCTGATGGTGTGTTCTGGTGGTGCTCTTTTGGTGCTCTGCTGGTGCTCTGCTGGCGTGCTGTGGTGGTGGTGCTCTCATGGTGCCCTGGTGGTGCTCTGGTGGGGTGGCCTGGTGGGGTGCTCTTACGCCACTCTGTCGGTGCTTTGATGGTGTGCTCTGATGGTGCTCTGATGGACTGCTGCGATGGTGCTCTGATGAGGTGCTCTGATGACACTCTCATGGTGCTCTGATGGACAAGTCTGATGGGGTGCTCTGCTAGCACCCTTGTGGCGCTCTGGTGGCGCTCTGGTGGCGCTCTGGTGGACTGCTCTGATGGTGCGCTGATGGACTGCTTTGATGGTGCTCTGATGGGGTGCTCTGCTGGCACCCTCGTGGCGCTCTGGTGGCGCTCTGGTGGCGCTCTGGTGGCGCTCTGGTGGACTGCTCTGATGGTGCGCTGATGGACTGCTTTGATGGTGCTCTGGTGGGGTGCTCTGCTGGCAACCTCGTGGCGCTCTGGTGGCGCTCTGGTAACGCGCTGGTGGACTGCTCTGATGGTGCGCTGATGGACTGCTGTGATGGTGCTCTGATGGGGTGCTCTGCTGGCACCCTCGTGGCGCTCTGGTGGCGCTCTGGTGGACTGCTCTGATGGTGCACTGATGAGTAGTGCTGCGCTGTTTATAGTGAGCATTATACGGAGCCCAAGGAGAACATCAGTATTCCTACCTGTGCGTACGTGAGGTACATGCCCTCAAACGCGATTGCGACCGCGTCGGGCGTCGCCAGCGCGTGTGCCTCAAACTGCGACACGAACGTTGGCGTGGTCGCCCACCTGCATGTGTCCATGTGGTGGTGTATTGGTTGGTGGTGGTGGGCAGGTGGTGGGCAGGTGGTGGGCAGGAGGTGGTGGGCGGGTGGTGGGCAGGTGGTTGGGCAGGCGTCGCCACCGCGTGTGCCTCAAACTGCGGCACGAACATTGGCGTGGTCGCCCACCTGCATGTGTCCATGTGGTGGTGTATTGGTCAATGGTGGTGGGCAGGTGGTGGGCAGATGGTGGGCAGGTGGTGGGCATGTGGGGGGCAGGCCGTGTCAACAACAAACAACGCGCGTGCAGTGCAATGCAACAAGGCAGCGCAAGCCTTGAACTTCAAGGTTTACAGTTCACAGTTTACAGGACGCACCATCGGGCAAGCCTCGGGGCGTAGGATTGAGGGAGCTGCCCAACAAGGCTAGCTAACCAGCAGCGCAAGGCCCTTGCAAGACAGGCACCATGCAAATCAGGTTGAAACCGTGAGCTCCAGTGGCCTTGCAGGCTCTCTAAGTAGAGCACCCCTAGACGTGTAGTCTAGGCCTTAAATCGCGCCCGGGGTGTACGCCTACGTGTAAAACCTGTTACCCCTGAGCCCCAGACCTGACCATACACACCCACACCCTTAAACCCTGTAACCCACGCTGGCCCGAGGTGCACGCGCCGAGGCCGAGCGTTGAAGAGTGGTCGCACGGAGACAGCAGGCGCAGCCCCCCCCCCCCCAACCCTGTTTCCCCAAAGCCTGCCGCCCACCCCAGACGTACACCCTAAGCCCCTGACACCCACTCTGGCCTGAGGTCGCACGCGCCGAGGCCGAGCGTTGCAGAGTGGTCCGACGGAGAGAGCAGGTGCAGCGATCCAAGCGGGGTCTCCGAGTTGGACTCGCACATGGCCTGTTTGCGGGGGTGGGAGGACGCGGGGGTAAGTTGTCGGTGCTTCCTCAATGAATTATGTCAAATAAATTCTTGCCGCCTAGACACCAGTGACAATGCTAAACGAGCCGTTTGTAGTAAGTGAAGTGTGAACTTTGTAGATTTCACACTTTGGGGGAGAATTACTCGCGTTCCAGGCGACGAGCCACCATGCGGGCATCTAATTATTACCGCCTGTTTGCGGCAGGGTTGCACGGTACGTACGTATTTCGGTTCTGGAGCGTACGTACGTACGTATTTTCTGGGAATATGTACGTACGCTGGCCGTACGCGTGCGAAAATCGGGACGCCGCAGCACTATACGCCTTTTACTTGAAACACAAAACGGCCATAACTCACGCTCCTGTGCTTGGATCGAAACCATTCCACTTACATTGGAAAGCTTGTATCAGGGGCTATCCGGATCACTGCTCGTATGCAGCAGTGCACTGTAGTAGGGGGGTTCAGTTGCTGCTGCGGTGCGAGCGCGTACGCGCGTGGTGTGCTGCAGCACCCCCGCAGGCACGCCCCCCTACTGCAGTGCACTGCTGCATAATGAAGTCATACAGATATACCGTGATACAAGATTTCCAATGCAATTTGAATAGTTCAAATCCAGGCAGAGGGCAGGGAGTTACGTCTGTTGTTGTTTGCATCGTTGCAAGCGCGCGCACGTGGTGATGCAGCAGAACCCAAGGCCCACCCCCCTACTACAGTGCACTGCTGCATACGAGCAGTCATCCGGATAGCCCCTGTTACAAGCTTTCCAATGCAAGTGGACTGGTTTCGATCCAAGCACAGGAGCGTGAGTTATGGCCGTTTTCGTGTTTCACGTAAAAAGGCGTATAGTACTGCGTACAGGGCGCACGTATATGCGCTCCCTCACGTAAGTACGTTCGTACGTGCGTACGAAAAATACGTACGTACGCGCACTCACGTACCGTGCAACCCTGGTTTGAGGGCGTTTAATTAGAACCGCCTGTTTTCAAATGTTGGCAGAAGACCGCCTCACTTGAGGATGGACTGTAAATAATATAATTGGGGTTGGTTATATAACACGACCACGCACGAGCTGCCCACGGTCACCATGCGTCAAGGTTGTCCTCCCCCCCTTCCAGACTTCAGCTGGCCATGGTATGGAGCCCCTCCCCCCCCAGCCCCCAGCCCCCCCTAACCCCCACAACCCCCCATCCCCCCACCCACCCGCCCCTCCACACTATGACGCCCCTCCACACGCATTCACCATGCGCGCGCCAACGCATCCAGCATGCGCCCTACGGCCTTGAACCACAAGCACATGCAGTATTTAGGGTTCAGGTTATAAGGTTACCTATAGAGAGGTAACCTCCCCAAAGTAAAACCTTTTGGCATTGGGGTGTGGCTACGCACCTTGGTTGAAAGGTGGGAGGGGGGGGGGGGGGGACTGTCACTTCATTTTTTTTTACCTTGAAACGTTTTACGGGCAATACGTTTATTTTACCCGTACTACGGACGTCAACTAAGAATAGAGTCACTCTTATCCAAACCCGTTATGCGTACCCCCCCCCCACACACACACACCATGAGCGCGCCCACAAACGCGCCCAGCATGCGCTCCACCGTCCCTGGTGCAAACACGTCCGAGTTGTACTCGAGCTCGAAGTGCGTCGTGGGCGCGCCGTCGGACGTCCGCGTGCAGGGGACCACACACAGCGTGAGGTCGTTCTTCGAAATGCACGTCTCGAAGCCATAGCCGCTGCCAATGGCGCCGCTGCCCTGGACGTCGCCCTCGAGGGTCATGGCGGGGAACCTACAGGGGGGGAATACGGAATACGGAATACGGAATATGGAATGCGGAATACGGGGGGGGTCGAGTGTAGGTATTGAAGGAAATCCTTGGGCTTTGGGGTGGAGATGAACAATGGTTGTGTTTTGTTTGCCGAACGTGAGGCATGCCTATATCTGGGTATAGCACCGACACAGATCTCAAACATCACAAAAGGCATCACACTGACTGTGGACATGCTCATCAAGGACGCTGCTCATCTGGACGCGTCGTCAAATGCAAGGAAAGCTTCGTCCAGGGCCTAGCTCCGACAGGCACGAGGCCCACCAAAAGGTAAAGCTACAACAGTAGCCCATGGTAGCGCCATCCACACTTAGCAAAGACTTTGAAATCCCCCATGTGCATCAAGGCTGCCGCTCACCAGGACGCGTCGTCAAACGTGAGGAAGGCCTGGACCTTGGCGTAGCGCCGACGCGGGTCTTACACAGCACAAGCAGATGTACAGATGAGAGAGTTGTATACTCCACTGCCGGCGGTCACACGTTCGGTATCAAGCTCCAGCGGGACTTGGAGAGCAGGCACGAGGCCCACCAAAAGGTAAAGCTACAAGTAGCCCACAAGAGCGCCAACCACACTTGGCAAAGACTGTGAAATCCCCCATGTGCATCAAGGCTGCCGCTCACCAGGACGCGTCGTCAAACGTGAGGAAGGCCTGGATGAGCGGGTTGTAAGCCGGCGTGCGCTGCAGCCCGAGCGCCTCGATCACGTCCTGTGAGCAAAGGGTGGCAGGTGATCCAGTTTACAGGATGCCTGTACCCTGTGCCTGGCGTATTCGGCAGTGCGGGTGTGGGTGACAATCGCGCCGCGCATCACCGCCCTCTCAGCCGAAACCTTGAGCTCGGCGCCTCAATCACTTCAGAGAAAAAGAGAAAGAGAGAGACAGAGAGAGAGAGAGAGAGAGAGTGCCGCAATTGTAGCCTCTCGGCCGCGTGCCGAAGCCCTTCACCGCCCCTCCTCCCCAAGAAACGCACCTGGAATGGCACGCCACAGCGTATTTCTCACGCCGGCCCCATGTACTAAGATTGACACGCCACCAGGTTTTTTCCGGCTCTTCACAGCCATTTGGCTGTATTCCGACTGTTCTTTGAGCTTAAACCCAGCTCAGCCCTCCAGTAATGGTAAGTCGTGACGAGCTCTCCAGACAGAGCTCGTCAAGGGATTTCAAATAAGGTCAAGGGGAGGTCAACTGTCAACGCGGTGAAAGCAAAATTCGGCTGGGGGATGATTTTTAAAATAAAATGAAAACAAAATCAATGCATGCCAATGCTTTCTCGGAGTGGCGTTGAGAAAGCTTGGCCAATGGTTTGCTTCCGGAAATCGCGCGAAATTTGCTCAACCTGGCCGGAAATATGTGAACTCGTCGATTCCACACTTTTCGTCAGACTGGCGGCAAAAAACGATTGTATTCAAGAATCACTGCTTCAAGCCGCGCATTGCAGGCATCTCGCTACGGCATCATGCCCTACGTCCTGAACAGAAATCCCTTGGATCCGAACCTCTGAAAAAACTAGAAACTAGAAAGAAAGAAAAACACTTCAAGGCACGCGCAAGTGCGCTATCGCCATGCATCGCAGCCATCTCCGTTGCGCTTCAGCTCAAGGATGTTTCCGACTCGGGCCCCCTAGAAGTTGTATAGTTTTTCTAGAGGCACTGGAAGGCCCTAGAGTGGTCCTCCTGTCAGTCTAGAAGAAGTTTTTTTTTGTACTCGTCACAGCGGACATTCAGTCGTCGTCGTAAGCGCCTCCACCGACGAGAATGCTGCACTCAAAAGATGCTCCACAAACTTCTTCAAGGCGACAGGGAACTTCCAGGTCGTGAGTGGGAAAGCACCCTAACGTACCTTGAGTCCGAAACCGAGAAATCAGGTTTTACAGGTTTTAGACGTGCGCGCCTGGAGAACCCCGGGGCGTCAGTTCAGGCCTAGACTACGCGTCTAGGGGAGCCCGCACCCCGACAGAAATGCACCTGGAACCCTGTACCCAAAACCCTAAACCCTGAAACCAAAACCCTAAACCCTGAACCCAAAACCCTAAACCCTTAACCCTAAACCCTCAACCCTCAACCCTCAACCCTAAAACCAAACTTCTAAACGCTAACCCTGTACCCTAAACCCTAAACAGACCGCACCTGGAACGGCACGCCAGAGCGCGACATCGCGCCGTGCATCGCAGCCATCTCGGCGGCGCCCTGCCATGATGATGATGGATTCAACAGTTAGGGACGCCACTTAGTGCGGCTAAGACCGTGCTGGGCGCGCAGAGCCCGAGCACCTTGCTGCGATGCCTGGAGGGTGAAAGGTAAAACCCCACTCTGCCAACGACGTGGGCGCACCCCCAGGTCCCCTACCGCAGTGGCAGCAAATGCCTGTTGAAGTAGTAGCCAGAGCAGAGCAGGGCAGAGCACGCCAGAGCATAGCACGTCAGAGCACATCAGATCAACGGATTACATCAGATCAAGCAGATTACATCAGAGCAAAGCACGTAGAGTAAGGCCAGATCTCAGCAGGCAAATCGCAGAGCAAGCCACATGAGAGGAGGCAAAATCAGTGCAGGTCGCAGGCCACCTTTCAGGCTCTTCCAGTAGAGCCACCCCCTGGACTTTTAGTATAGGCCTTACCCCACGCCCCGGGGTCCTCCGGGCGCGTGTGTAAAAACTGTATAACAAAAAACGCTGAGCAAGCAACATCTGGGCAGGCCAGAGCAAGCAGGATAGTGTGTGTGTGTGTGTGTGTGTGTGTGTGCGTGCGTGTGTGTGTGCATGTGTGTGTGTGTGTGCATGTGCGTTGGTGTGCATGTTGCACGTGCATGAGCATGTGCCTGTGCGTGGCCGATTTTGCAGCAAGTCGAACGCCTTTGTTGCCGCATTAGACCCTAGGGAATAGGCCAGCAGATGTCAAAATTTTACCCCTGGCGCGGTTCTGGCTTCTATCCAATATAGATAGATGAGTTTTGAAATCCTTAAAGCCATAACTGAATTATGGCTTCTAGCTCCTAGCTCCTAGCTCCTAGCTCCTAGCTCCTAGCTTCTAGCTTCCAGCTTCTAGCCTCTAGCCGTAACTAGCATGACCACAGACGCAGGTATCTGGCTAAAAGAATTCCATCCGAACTCATGCCAGACGTGCGTGTCACCTGCCCCTTCGCGCTGCGCCCAAGGTCGACGGTGTTGCGGATGCCAATCGTGTTGAGGAAGTAGCCGATGAGGTCCTCGCACCCGGCCTCCCGGGTCGATTGTGGAATGCCAATCACGATGTCCGCCTGTGTGTGCGTGTGGGGAGGCATGTGTGTGTGCGTGTGTGTGGGGGGGCGTGAGTACGTGTGTGGGAGGGGGTGCGATGAGGTTCTCACACCCGGCCTCGCGTGCCGACTGCAGAACGCCAATCACGATGTCCGCCTGCGCGTGTGTGAGGGGGGGGGGGCGTGAGTGTGTGCGTGTGTGTGGGGGGGGGGGCGTGTGTGTGTGTGTGGAAGGGGGTGCGATGAGGTTCTCACACCCGGCCTCGCGTGCCGACTGCGGAACGCCAATCACGGTGTCCGCCTGTGTGTGCGTGTGGGGAGGCATGTGTGTGTGCGTATGGGGGGGGGGGGGCGTGAGTACGTGTGTGGGAGGGGGTGCGATGAGGTTCTCACACCCGGCCTCGCGTGCCGACTGCGGAACGCCAATCACGATGTCCGCCTGCACGTGCGTGTGTGGGGGGGGTGAGTGTGTGCGTGTGTGGGGGGGGGGGGCGTGAGTGTGTGTGTGTGGGAGGAGGTGCGATGAGGTTCTTGCACCCGGCCTCGCGTGTCGACTGCGGAACGCCAACCACAATGTCCGCCTGCGTGTGTGTGTGGGGGGGGGGTATGTTGGTGTGTGTGTGGGGGCGGGGGAGGTATGCGTGTGTGTGTGTGTGTGTTTGTGTGCGTGTGTGCACGAGAGCGCACGTGCAGTCGTTGGGGGGGGGTGCGTAAGCTCATCCTCGGGGTCGCTCGTCTGCCGGTGACTGGCGTTGGAAGGTCTTCAGGCAGCCTCCATGACAACTCTGTCGTCCATGCACCCCTGGAGGGTGGGACCTGGCCATGCATGAGGCATGGGGCGCCGGCTGAGCCCCATGCAAACCAGAGCTGGACAGCCATGCACTGCCAGGCGGGGACCGTTCCAGTCAGCGCCAGTCGGCTCTGCCGGCTTGACTGGCCACAAGGCCACTACTGTGACCCTGAGGAAGGTCCTCTCCTATATGCTCCTTGCCAGACATGTCTCTCAGAGACCGCTGTTTGGGGTAGTCTAGCCGGCGGGAGCGGTAGTCTATCGGCCGGGAGCCGGCGGTACTCTAGTACTTAAGTGTGCTGGAGTATCGGCGGGTGTCTCTAGTAGAAGAGTAGCCTGCTTAGCTGGAAACCCCGTGTTACTGCGTAAGCGCGCGTGCATGCATGCGTGCGTGCATGCGTGCGTGTGTGTGTGCTGTGTGGGGGGGTGTTTGTGTTTGGATTGGGTTGAATTACGATCGCGTGGGGCGAGGTGGGGGGGGGGGGGGTTGAAACAGAGGTGGCGCTACGTTGAGCCCCCAGCGCAACCTGCACCCCTCTCCCTCTCCCCCCTGCTAATGGTAGGCTGGCGCGCCGCGTGGCCTTGAGGGCTCTCCTAGTAGAGCCCCCCCAGACGTGTAGTCTAGGCCTTAGCTCACGCCCCGGGGTCCTCGAGGCGCGCACGTGTAAAACCTGTAAAACCTCCTCCCTGCTCGCCCCGCCTCTCGTTTTCTCGCTCACTCTCACCCACTCCTCTCATACACACTTGCACGCACGCATGCACGCACGCTTGTGCACACACACACACACACACACACACACACGCGCACGCACACGCACACGCACACGCGCACGCACACGCGCACGCGCACGCACACGCACACGCACACGCACACGCACACGCACACGCACACGCACACGCACACGCACACGCACACGCACACGCACACGCACACGCAACGCACACGCACACGCACACGCACACGCACACGCACACGCACACGCACACGCACACGCACACGCACACGCACACGCACACGCACACGCACCCGCACACGCACCCGCACACGCACACGCACACGCACACGCACACGCACACGCACACGCACACGCACACGCACACGCACACGCACAGCCACACGCACACGCACACGCACACGCACACGCACACGCACACGCACACGCACACGCACACGCACACGCACACGCACACGCACACGCACACGCACACGCAAACGCGCAGGCACACACACACGCACATGCACACGCACACGCACAGCACACGCACACGCACACGCACACGCACACGCACACGCACACGCACACGCACACGCACACGCACACGCACACGCACACGCACCAGCACACGCACACGCACACGCACACGCACACGCACACGCACACGCACACGCACACGCACACGCAGACACACACGCACACGCACACGCACACGCACACGCACACGCACACGCACACGCACACGCACACGCACACGCACACACGCACACACACACACACACACCACACACACCTGGCCGCTGTACATGGATAGCATGACACGGTACACAGCCAGAGACACCGACACGAGCGTGCCGCCGGTGGCCTTGATGAACGCCTGTTTGTGTAGAGGGTGTGGGGTGTGTGAGGAGAGGGCACAAAGGTGTCGCACACCATCAACGAGGTAACGCACGCCATCAGAGACACCGACACGAGCGTGCCGCCGGTGGCCTCGATGAACGCCTGTTTGTGTGGAGGGTGTGGGGTGTGTGGGGAGAGGGCACAAAGGTGTCGCACACCATCAACGAGGTAACGCACGCCATCAGAGACACCGACACGAGCGTGCTGCCGGTGGCCTTGATGAACGCCTGTTTGTGTGGAGGGTGTGGGGTGTGTGGGGAGAGGGCACAAAGGTGTCGCACACCATCAACGAGGTAACGCACGCCATCAGAGACACCGACACGAGCGTGCCGCCGGTGGCCTTGATGAACGCCTGTGTGTGGGGGGGGGGAGTAGTGATGGAGGGTGTGTGAAGCATCATCACAGCAGGCACGTCACATCATGAACGCGTGATTTTCTTGAGTAAAAACGAATGCAAATTTTACATTTGCTTGTATCAGAGACACCATCAGAGACACAGACACGAGCGTGCTGCCGGTGGCTTTGATGGACGCCTGAGTGTGTGTGGGCTGTGTGGGGTGTGTGGGGAGAGGGCACGAATGGAGTATGTGGGCAGCGCCATCACAGCAGGCACGCCATCAGAAACGCGTGATTTGTTTTAGTTAAAACAAATGAAAATTCAACGTATTTTTTTCAGAGACACCGAAACAAGCTTGCCGCCGGTGGCCTAATGAATGGTTCAGTGTGTGGAGGGTGTGGGGTGTGCAGAGAGCAGTGACAGAGGGCGTGTGCAGCATCATCACAGCAGGCACGCCATCATTATCACGCGATTCTTTATTAAAAAAAATGCAAGTTCAACATTTGTTTTTATCAGAGACACCATCAGAGGCACCGATACGAGCATGCCGCTGGTTGACTTGATGAATGTCTGAGTGTGTGGTCGACTTGATGAATGCCACAGGGTGTGGAGGGTGTGGGGTGTGTGGGGGAAACAGTGATGGAGGGCGTGTGCAGCACCAGCACAGCAGGCACGCCATCAGAAACAACGACACAAAAGAGCCGCCGGTGGCCTTGATGAACGCCTGAGTGTGTGCAGAGGGTGTGGGGTGTACGGGAAGAGGGCATGGATGGAGGGCTTGTGCAGCATCAGCACAGCAGGCACACCATCATTAACGCGTGATTTTTTCAGGAAAAAACAAATGCGAATTCCAGTTGTTTTCATTGGAGACACAATCAGAGGCACCGACACAAAATGTGTGCTGCCGGTGGCCTTGATGAACGCCTGTGTGTAGGGGGTGGGGTGGGGGGCGTGGGGGGAGAGTAGTGATGGGAGGATGTTTGCAGCACCATCACAGCAGGCACAACATCAGAGCACACAAGCGCGCCACCGGTGGCCATGATGGATGACTGTCTGTGGTGGGGGGGGGGGGGTCTGTGCGGAGAGAAATGATGGAGGGTGTT